>JAODAL010019972.1:47500-70622 GCA_025379985.1 Phyllomedusa bahiana | reverse complement strand
CAATGAAAAAAGCTCAAAAAACACCTGCACAGGAATACACCTAGAAGAGAAGAAGACAGAAAAATAGAGGAAAAAAAAAACCCTTGCCTGAAACCTCTTGGGGGGCAACTCAAGAGGAGATTTCCCAGACTGATTTAGAAAGGGCGAGTTTTTTAAATACAGCAGAGTTTCCCAAAATTAAACAAAAAACCCCGGGGGAAAATTGCCTCCAGCGCAATTCCCTAATTTTTTGCATCGCTTAAACCCGAAATTAACCCCCTTTTAAAAACCCCCCTCTTCGGCGTTTTCCCCTCTGGTACCTTGTAAGCTCCTTTGATCAGCCTTTTACGTGCAGAAGCTGCGCCGTGCATTTATACCTTAACTAACTTCCTAACCCCTACAGAACTCAAAGTTTCCCCTCTGAAAGCGAGAATGAAAACTTCATATCATTAAAACAATCCTAACAAGATGGTTCTTTATAGGAGAAAATGATCCCAGGCAGGGTTTCTTTGTACCGTCGGCTCCCGAAGGGTGATTTACAAAAAGCCAAAAAACACATTTTTTAATTTTGGGAAATTACACAACAATTTTATAACGATGGCGGCGCTACCTGTTGGGCGCTCTGTGAACGGGAGTCTTCAGGGAGGCAACAAAAACACTATCAGAAGGGTTTTGGGAGAACGATCAAACCCAAATAGCCCCTTTTTTTTCATCCCTTTTGGAAAAAAATTTAGAAAAAATCTATAAACTATAGCTATCCGTGACACAGAAGAAGCTTCTGTCAAGTAGAACGCCGCTGGAAAATCGGGAGTACAAGGGGTTTTTAAGCCGTTTGGAAGGACGGGTTTGGGGGGTTTTTATCCCAATTTTTTCCTTTAAACCAGTTTCTAAACTGGGCCCAATTTTTGAGGCCCCCTTAAAATCAAACCGAGGAACTGTTTCTACCCTTTTATACAAGTTAAAGTCACATTTTAGGACCAAATAAAAAACCCCGGAACCGCATGTGCAGCACGGACACGCTAGAGGGGGGAGGGGGGGGGGGGGGGGGGGGGGGGGGGGACCAAAAAGGGGCCCTTTTTTTAGGTTATCAAAAGGAATCAGGAGCCGACGGCCTCCCACAGCGTGGAGGGCCCCAAAAACCCAACCCCCCCAATTCAGAGGCCCCAAAAGCTCTGGGGCCCAAAAAAGCCAACCCCAACCATCCAGGGGCCCCCACAGCTGCGGGGGCCCCATAACCCCAAAACCCCCAAACCAGGGGCCCCAAAAGCTGCGGGAGGGCCCATAGACCAAAAACCACCACCCCGGGGGCCCCACAGCTGCTGGGGGGTCCATAGGCCAACCCCCACCACCAGGGGCCCACAGCTGCTGGATTTTTCCATAGAGCCAACACCACCACCCCGGGGGCTCCCACATCTGGGAGGGTCCATAGACCCAAAAACACCCCACCGGGGGCCCCACAGCGCGGAGGTCCTAGACCAACACCACCACCCAGGGGCTCCCACAGCGCTGGAGGGCCCCAAAAAGGGGCCAACCCCAAAAACCCAAGGGTTTCCCAAGCGCTGGGGGTCCATAAACCAACACCCCCAAACCGGGGGCTCCCACAGCTGCGGGGGGTCCATAGACCCAACACCCCCCCAAACCAGGGGCCCCACAGCTGCTGGGGGGTCCAAAAAAAAAGCCAACCCCAAACCCATCCGGGGGCCCCACAGCTGCTGGGTCCAAAAGACCCCAACACCCCCAAACCAAAGGGTTCCCCCCGCTGCGGGGGTTTCCAAAACCCCAACACCACCACCCAAAGGGGTTTCCACAGCTGCTGGGGGGTCCAAAAGAGCCAACACCCCCCTCAAGGGGGCCCCCCCACAGCTCGGAAAGGGTCCAAAGAGCCAACACCACCACCCCGGGGGCCCCAAAATGCGGAAAGGGGCCCAATAAACCAACACCCCCCATCCGGGGCCCCACAGCTGCTGGAGGGTCCATAGACCAACACCACCTTCCAGGGCCCCACTTTTTGCTGGGGGGTCCAAAAGCCCCCAACCCCAACCATCCGGGGCTCCCAAAAAAGCTGCTGGAGGGCCCATAAAGCCAACACCCCCAACCCCGGGGGGGCTCCCAATGCGGGAAGGCCATGAGCCAACACCACCACCCGGGGGGTTTCCCACAGGGGGAAAGGGCATAAACCCCCAACACCCCCAAATCCAGGGGCCCCCCACAGCGCGGAGGCCATAGAGCCAACACCCCACCAGGGGGCCCCCACAGCGCTGGAGGGTCCATAAACCAACCCCCCCCCCCAAAAGTCCCCCACCCAGGGCGGGGGGGCTGGAGGGTCCCTTTTTTCCCAACAATTTTTCCTTTTCCAGGGGCCCCCACAAGTTTTGCGGGAAAGGGGAAAAACCCAAACCACCAAAGGGTTAAACCCCAAATGGCCTGGGGGCCCCCAATTAGACCCCAAAAACCAAAAAAAATCCCCAAGGGTCCCAAAACCCGTTTTGTTTTTTTTTTTTTTTTTTTTTTTTTTTTTTTTTTTTTTTTTTTTTTTTTTTTTTTTTTTTTTTTTTTTTTTTTTTTTTTTTTTTTTTTTTTCCCCCCCCCCCCCCCCCCCCCCCCCCCCCCCCCCCCCCCCCCCCCCCCCCCCCCCCCCCCCCCCCCCCCCCCCCCCCCCCCCCCCCCCCCCCCCCCCCCCCCCCCCCCCCCCCCACAGCAAAGGTTTGCAGTGTTTTTCCTTCCCCAAACCGAATTACCCAACATCATCCTTTCCCGGGGCCCCCAAAAACAAGGGGTCATTGGAGGGACAACCCCTCGGGCCCCCAAACCCGAGAGGTTCAAAATTCCCAATTAAACTGGGAAAATTTTAACCTTTTCCGGGGCCCCACAAGTTGGGGTTTTTAAAAAAGGGGCGTGACAACCGTCTGCTCCGGGGCCCATACAAAAGTAGGGGTTTTTAAAGGTGCAGTGACATCCTCTGTTTCCGGGGGCCCCCCTCACAGTAGGGGTTTGCAGAGGTTTTTGTGACATCCCCTTCCCCGGCCCCGGGGGCCCCAAAACAAAAGTAGGGTTTTCAGAGGTGCAGTGAATCCGTCTGCTCCCCCCAAAAACACCCGTTTACAGAGGTGCAGTTTACATTTGTCTTCCCGGGGCCCCATACACAGAGGGTTTGCAAGGTGCCCGTTTACATCCGTCTGCTCCGGGGGCCCCTACACAGTAGGGGTTGCAAAAGGAGTGGGGAACATCCGCCCCTCCGGGGCCCCATAAAACGTAGGGTTAGCAGAGGTGGGTGACATCCGTCGGCTCCGGGCCCCATACACAAGGGTTTTTTAGAGGTGCGTAAAATCGTCTGCTCCGGCCCCATACACAGTAGGGTTAGCAGAGGGCAGTGACATTCCCCTCTGCTCCTGCCCCATACACAGTAGGGTTTTTCAGAGGGGCAATTTACATCGTCGCTCCGGGGGCCCCCTTCACAGTAGGGTTACAAAAGGTGCCCGTGACATCCGTCCTCCGGGCCCCCCTCACGGAGGGTTAGCAAGGGGGGTTTTCCGGGACCAACAAGGGTTTTCTCCCGGGGCCCCAAACACAGGAGGGTTTGCAGAGGGGCGTAAAATCGTTGCCCGGGGGCCCCCTACAAAGAGGGTTTTGCAAGGTTCCCTGAAAATCCGTCTGCTCCTGGGCCCCCTACAAGTTTGGGTTTTAAAAAGGTTTCAGTGACATCCTCTGCTCCTGGCCCCAAAAACAAAAGTAGGGGTTTGCAGAAAGGGGGCCCTGGGCATCCTTTTACTCCGGGGGCCCCCTACACAGTAGGGGTTGCAGGGGGGAGGGGACATTTTCCCGCTCCGGGGCCCCATACCAGAGGGGTTTGCAGAGGTTTCAGGGGGACTCCGTCGCTCCGGGGCCCCCTACACAGGAAAGGGGTTTAAACGGTGCGGGGACACCGCTTTCTCCCGGGGGCCCATACAAGTAGGGGTTTGCAGAGGTGCATGACACCGTCTCTCCGGGCCCCCTACACAGTAAGGGGTTTTTCCCGAGGTGCGGTGACAAACCGTCGGGTCCGGGCCCCCTACACAGTGGGTTAACAGAAGGGGCAGTGACCAAACCGTCCTCCGGGGGCCCAAACACAGTAGGGAAAAAGAGGTGGCTGGGAAAAAATTTCTTTTTCCCGCTTCCGGGGCCCCCTACCCAGTAGGGGTTTTGCAGAGGTGCAGTGACATCCCACTGCTCCCCGGGGCCCCCTACCCCATAGGGGTTTGCAGAGGGGAGGACAACCGTCTGCCCCGGGCCCCCCTACACAGTAGGTTTTGCAGAGGTGCAGTGACATCCTCTGCTCCGGGGGGCCCCTCCCCATAAAGGGTTTTGCAGAGGTGCAGTGACATCCCCCCTCTCCGGTGCCCCATACCCAGTAGGGTTAGCCGAGGTGCAGTGACATCCGTCTTTCTTTCCCCGGGGCCCCCTACACAGTAAAGGGGTTTGCAGAGGTGCAGTGACATCCGTCTGCTCCAGGGGGGCCCCTAACAGTAGGGTTAGCAGAAGGGGCAGTGACATCCGTCTGCTCCGGGGCCCCACACACAGTAGGGTTGCAGAGGGGCAGTGCAAACCCCCCGCTTTCCGGGCCCCAAACCAGTAGGTTAGCAGAGGGCAACATCCCTCTGCTCCGGGGGGCCCCTACACATAGGGTTAGCAGAAAGGGGTTGGGGACATCCCCCCTGCTCCGGGCCCAAAAAAAGTAGGGGAAACCCGGGGGTGCAGTGAAATCCTCTGCTTCCGGCCCCAAAACACTAGGTTACAGAGGTGCAGGACATCCTTTTGCTCCGGCCCCCCCTACACAGTAGGTTAGCAGAGGGCGTACATCCTCTCTCCGGGCCCATACACCGAGGGTTTGCAGAGGTGCAGTGACATTCCTCCCGCTCCGGGGCCCCCTACAAGAAAGGGGTTTGGGGAGAGGGGCAGTTTACCTCCGTCTGCTCCGGGGCCCCCTACAAAAGGAGGGTTTCCCGAGGTGCATGACATCCGCCTGCTTGGGGGCCCCCAAAAACAGTAGGGTTAAGAGGGCAGTGACCTCCTTTTGCTCCGGGCCCCCCTACACGTAGGGTTAGAAGGTGCATGAAAATCCGTCTGCTCCGGGGCCCCCCTACAAAATAAAGGGTTTTGCAAGGGGGAGTGACAATTCCTGCTTTTGGGGCCCCCCTAACAATTTAAAGGGGGGTTAGGCCCCCGAGGGTTGCAAACGGGCATCCCTCTGCTCCGGGGGCCCCATACACATAGGGTTTTGCAGAGGGTTTCACGTTGGGGCCCCCTCCCCGGGGGCTGCTCCTCCTCCCCAAACACAGTAGGGTTAGCAAGGTGCATGACATCCCCCCTCCCCGGGCCCTTTCCAGGGACCCCCCTACCCCAGTAGGGTTAAAACAGAGGTGCAGGACATCCGTCTTTTTTTCCCCGGGGCCCCCCTACACAAAAAGGGTTAGCAGAGGGGCACGAATCCTCTGCTCCGGCCCCATACACAAAATAGGGTTTCACTGAAAAAAGGGGGGATACAACAAATCTGTCGCCCAGGGGTCATTTGGGGTTGGGGGGCCCCAAAGTCTGCCCCCCCTGTAGGTGTGGGGGCCCTTTCCCTTCCAACCCCAAAACCTTGGTTTGCCCACCCCTTTCCCCAGGCCCAAAACCGTGGTTTCAAATTTTTCCACATTGGGTTTTTTTCACAATTGGGGGGCCATCCGTTGCTTTTTACTATAACTTTTGCTTTCAAAAATTTGTCTCCAAAAGTTTTAAAAAAGGGCGGCAGTTTGGGGAAAAAATTTCCCCCCCTGGGGCCCCAAACCTAACAAGGGGGCCCCTCCCTTTCGGCCCAAAAAAATTTGGAATATAAACCGGCCCCCTTTTTCCAAAGGACAAGGGGGGAAAACAAGGGAAAAATGGGGTTGCAGAAACACACCCTGTATAACCTAAAGCCGGGGAGGAAGTTGTCCCCCTAAAAATGTAAACCCACCGGGTTTAAATTTAATTGTTTTTTTTTTTTTTGGGGGGGGGTTCCTTGTTTAATTGTTAACAAAACGCCCTCTAAACCCCATCGTTATTTAAAAATTTAAAAACCATTTTAAAAATAGGGGCCCAAAAATTAAATTTCCCCCCTTTTTTGATTCCCCTTTTTCCCAGGAAAAAACCGGGAAAAAGGAAAAATGGGATTCCCCCAAAAAGGGGAAAATTTTAAAAATGTTTAAGAATAGGGGCCTAAAAGTGTCTCCCAAATTAAAGTTTATAAAGGGGTTTAAACCCAAAAAAAAGCCCAAAATTTGGGGGTTTTAATATTTTTTGAGGCGAACCCTGGTCTGGTAAATTTGGGGGCCTGGGGTTTTTGGACCCGCCATTAAATTTTCGAAAAAAAATAGGGTTCCCCTCGGAAGGTTTTTTGGGAACCAAACCCTCCTTAAAGGGGTTTTGGGGTTTGGGGCCCAATAAAAACCTGTTTTGGAACCCGGAAAGGCAGGGCTGGGAGTCGGCAAGCCGAAGGGCCCCCCCTCGACTCCCCCAATTTTCCCCAAAACCCCCACTCCCCGACCCTCAAAACACGGGCCCTTTTTAAAAATAACTTTACTGTATAGAATGGGAACATTTTGCTGTTTATCACCTTATGATACAATAATTAAGCTATTTAGGTAGAACAGACACTGACAAGCGAAAGGGTAACAATGTTTTGATCTTTTGAACACTTGGGGGTAGAGTTGAAGAAAAAGCTGTATTTGTATCCAAGTCCAGTCTGCACCAACATTGGGAATGTGTAGAAGAAACCTGGGATCAGATTTAGTCAAGAAATGCTTTGAATCTGATCCAGACCCCAGAAGGATCAGGCAGAGCTAAAAACCAAAGGTGATTTCCCCAAAATACTAACAAAATAATAAAAATTAACACTTTAAATTTTTAGGAGCAAAATTTTGTAACTAACAGATGCTAATTACTTGCAAGTCAAATTTTTGTATAAGATAGGTAAGATGACGGGTATATAAAATTACAGTAGCCTCATGTACAAAGCTGTAGTGGATGGGGGAGAATATGGAGCCTGAAGTCACAAGTTCAAAACATTGTTACCCTTTTGCTTGTCAGTGTAATATATATTTTTGGACATAAACTTTAGGACACAAAAAATGTCAATAGCAAAACACTGCAGGAACAATTGGGGAAGTCTCTGAATTTGTTCTGAGAAATAGTATCGCCCCACCAGATCCTGCATACATGACCTCACATCTGATCTCATTATTTTCCAGGCTAGAGAAGGGCCTCTCTACACTAACTTGGGTTGGGGGCAGGGGTAACCACGGGGGTAACATCCCCAACAATTCGGGTAAAAAGGGAATTGCCTCAGCCATAGCCCACTTTTGATAAATGGTTAAACTCTTCTACTTCTTTAAAAACAGTGAAAAATTTAGCTGAAACGTTTGCTGGGAGCAGAATTTTTTCCCCCTGGCAGCGCCTTTGCCTGCTCCATTCATCAAACACCCAATGTATAAGGCTGAAGATATGGGAGCAATAGCACTGCCGGGAACCCCAATTCCTCTTGCTCTTTGCATCGAACTAACTGGACCAACTCATTATATATTTTGGGAGTCGGTCCATTTTATGACGACTCCGACTCCACAGCCCTGCAGGTAAGAAAGGAATACCCCTATAACCGCTTCGATGACCAAGGTCACCACAAGGTGCTTGGCTGAACGCCTTCCACCCAACGACCAGGATAAAACAACTTAGGTCTTGGGACAAAACCATTCATGGATTTCACAACGTAATGTATCCGTAACAAGTCATCCTGACAAAGTTGCAGCGAGGCGCAGCAGAATAAAATCTTACCTCCCAGCCTTCCATCTCCAGCCCCTTCTTCCCATAGACATCATAGATGGCCCTTGATTGAGGATCACTGAGCACTGCAATACAGAAAACACAGACAACTAATGATGAGTGATGCCATCACCTCAAAATGAAAAGGAGCATATTGTAAAATCCAGGTTAACTTTTGATGAGCGGATATTAAATATCTATTAAATATCATATTTATAACATGTATCATAGAAAAGAACAAGGTTTGACATTTACATTCTGTTACGAAGCAAACCAGTTTAACACTGAGATTTACGTACATAATACGGTGTTCAAAATGGATAGCAATGTGCATGTCCTGCACAAGAATAGGGTGTGTACTTATAAAACATAACTTCTAATAATAAATCTAAAAAATATATTATTCTCAACTCCTACTGTCAGTCAAAAATGGTATGAAAAGGTGGTATAGCAAAACCGAAAAAAGTGTACTGCAGTATATATCGCAGAATAGGACAAGGAAAAATTCCTATTAATCCTTACTTGACCTATTGGGCCCTAAAATAAAAAAAAAAAAAACAATCCAGGATAGCTGCCCCGAAAAGAACGACCCTGTCCTTATTGCACACTAACCACTACACTCGCCCTTAATGATATGTACAGTCCCAATGTGCACGGCCACCTAATGAGCAGAACAACCGACGATCGGTGAGGGGAACAAATGCTTAGCACATAACTGCACATTAGATAAGAACCAGTTCACAACAGGATTCCAAAAGGCCACAAGTATTTTTGCAAAAACACAAACAACCACTCGCCTGCTTCTATCCAAGAGGAGGGTGATGGCAAGTACAACAATTGCACATTGATTAGACTGATATAGAGTGCCAGTAATAGGGTATGTTCACACAGTGTATTGGAGCGCATATGGTACGCGCCGCAGTACGCCGGTTGTTTTGGAAGCACGCGCTGATCCGCACATAATTCCAAAGTATGAGGAGGTGGTGGAGGGAGGGGGGGCTTGTGGCACCTGGCCGGCCCCACTGACATGCATTGTCAGCAGCGCATAAGTGGAGCTAACATTTGACGACATGTCACTCTTCTCCCCCGGGGTACAATATGATCGTATTGTACACCCGGGGAGATGACGCAGAGAGAGTTATGAATTACCGTAATTGCGGGGCGCATTGTGCCGCGTATAAAAGCGCAATACGTGGCGAAATACGCGCGCAATTACGCTTACAAATAAGCTGTGTGAACATACCCATAAGGCCACATGTGGTGCACTATGATGACTTATGACCAATTGATGCCGCCCATACTATTCGACCGAGTAGGTTACCCAGCATATTCCAAATGCCCAACACAAAATACTGACACCCCCTGCTCCCCAAAAATCACAGAGCAAAACCGCAGACCGAAAAAATATCAAGCAGGAGATATAAGTTGATATCTTGAACAAAATACGGAAGTTCGCAACCCACGTCACGGGTCCTCATTGTCTTTTACACTAACACTTTTACACTTACGCTAACCTCTAACTTTACATGCAATAAAAAGGGGGAAAAAAGTCACAGAAAAATGGGATATTATTTACTTAAAAACACAGACACAAGGACATACACACAGCTCAATGGCCGGCAAAAAAACTCCTCGCAGTAGGAGGCACTAAAAGCCCCAGCGCTACATGGGAGACATTGTACAGGTGCAGAATACTGATGAACAATTGCTCACACACCTACTATCCGTAAGGAGAGCAATTTCTAACTGCACACTGGATAAAAACCTACATTGCATAAAGTGCAGGGACACGGCCGTACTTGCAGCATAATGACAAGACAAAACATTACCAGTAAGATGCAATGAAAGTCCCACTGCTACATGGAAAAGGTGCACAGGTGCAGAATACTGATGAACAATTGCTCACACACCTACTATCCATAAGGAGAGCAATTTCTAACTGCACACTGGATAAAAACCTTCATTGCATGAAGTGCAAGGACACAGCCGTACTAACAGCACAATGGCAGGACAAAAAATATTACCAGTAACATGCAAAAAAGTCCCACTGCTACATGGGAAAAGGTGCACAGGTGCAGAATACTGATGAACAATTGCGCACACAACTACTATCCATAAAGAGAGAAATTTCTAACTGCACACTGGATAAAAACCTAAATTGCATAAAGTGCAGGGACACGGCCGTACTTGCAGCATAATGACAGGACAAAACACCATTACCAGTAACATGCAATAAAAGTCTGCCGTGTGTCTACACTCCCAGCGCGACATGGGAGAAGGCGCACAGTTGCAGAATACTGATAAACAATTGCTCACACACCAACTAGCCATAAGGAGAGCAATTGCTTTGTATGAACCTGCACATTGGATAAGAGCCAGTTCACAGCAGTATGCAGAAAAGTGCATCATACTCGGGAGATTATCAGTAATTTTGCACTTGAGCAAACAACTGAAAGGAAAATCAGGTGATACGCTCACCATCCAACAATATTGGGATGCATGGACGCGCGGTTCAACCCGGAGAACCACCATAAGCTGCAAACAAATCACGTAACAGACGATCGTCCGAATGATGAGAACCGGCGCTCCTGGAGGTGAAAATCCAAATTTATTTTATCGACTGAGGAGATCGCTTACTCCGAAACGCGTCAGCTGTTTTAGTTTTATAATGCACAAGGCATAAAATAAAATTTGGATTTTCACCTATAGGAATGCCGGTTCTCATCGTCTGTTATATGGTTTGTTTGCAACTGATAAACAACCACTCACACATCTACTATCCATGAGGGGGGGTTACTGTTACTGCGTTTTTCCAAAAATAAGACAGGGTCTTATATTATTTTCAATTCCAAAAAAAGGCTAGGGCTTATTTTTGGGGATGGCTTATTTTTTTTTTTTTAACACAATGGGTGCAGACACTGCATGCTGGGACATTTAGGGCCACATGAATGAAACCTGTCTAAAACTCACTTTGTTGCCCATAGAAACCAATCAGAGCCCATAGCAACCAATCAGAGCTCTCCTTTCATTCATACAGTGTTCTGGAAAAAAAATGAGAGGGACGCTTTGATTTGTTGCCATGGGCAACAAAGCGAGTTTTAGACCTAGACAGTTTTCATACATGTGGCCCTTAGACACACAGACAACACACACACAAAAATACATAAACCCCCCCTAACAAACCATAGAGATACATCCTATTAAAATGAGTTTTTGCCTTTATCCTTTTTTGAAAGTGTGGCATGCTGGGGAACTGCAAGTCCCAGCAAGTCACAGTTGCCACACATTGTTTGTGTGATTGTATGAATGTGAGTGTATACACTGAACTTTCACTTACACATTGCACTCTATGGCCTGGGCTGAAGACCTCATTATGTGACATCATCTCAGGTCCTTCAGCCTGAAAACACTGAAGGTTTCCACAAAACCTACAGTCTAACAGGCTGTTTATGGGGGTGGGCGGGAACAGCACTGGGTGACATCACTCGGGAGGCGCTGACTAACTAGGGCCAATTTTTGGAGTAGGGCTTATGTTTAAAACCTACTCCAAGAATCTGTGAAAATCAGGCTAGGGCTTATTTTTGGAAAAACGCGGCACATAGATAGGACACCAGTCACACGGTTACATGTGGTGCACCTTGCTGGCTTACACCCAATTGATTGACTATTTGATTGAGCGTGCTGCCCAGCATATCCCAAGTGCCTAAAACAAGAGGTGTGTGAGCAATTGCTCATCAGTATTCTGCACCTGTACAATGTCTCCCATGTAGCGCTGGGGCTTTTTAGGCCGTGTAAACGGCTTATTCCCACGGATTTGTGCGCCGTATTGAGCGCACAAAACCCCCGTAATACGGGGCGGGACGGGGGGGGGGGCGGAGCGCGGCGGGGGCGCCGCGACCGGCCCCCTAGCAATTATTGTTTTTCGGGCGTCCCGCCGTAAAAATGTCATGTTCACTTTCCCCCCGCGGGGGATTTTGCCGACGGGGAGGAGCGACGGAATCCACCTTGCTGGCTATACAACCATGATTACTATTATGACGTCCGCCCAGCATATCCCTAGTTGAAAGCAAATTTCTGCGCTGAATTCTACGGCGTACAATGTCTCCCATGTAGCGCTGGGGCTTTTAGTGCCTCCTATGCAGCACTGGGGCTTCTGTCTCCTATTGGGATTGCTCGTTTGTCCTGCCATTGTGCAGCGAGTACGGCCATGTGTTTGCACTCTACCCAACTATGGGTTCACTAAATATTTTAGAAACGCACCGTCAATGGAGTATTGTGCTTGAAATTTGCTAATATACAGGAGATAACACGACAGGAGAAAAAAAAAATCAGACAAAGAAAAGGGGGGGAAAAGAAAGGAACAATCAGAGATAGCGGCGGTATAATCAGAGCGGCTGTTTAGATCAAAACCACTCTGCAAATTGATTTTTGTATATCTGCCGTGGACGGGTACATTACGCCTGATAAGGATGTATTGTCTTTACATTAATTTATCATCCGCCTCACTCTGAAGCTGTTGGGCTTAGCCATTAAAAACACATTTCAAGGCAAGATGGTAAACAGGACTCCTGACGCACTTGTACGGCTCCCAAACTTCAGGCTACGATACGCGCCGTTCACGGCTTCCTTCTCTGCCTAATTACCTGAGAATGACTTGTGTGCTTTCAAAATCGGAACCTGCTAAGAAATATGGGCGATTAGCAAATAAAAAGGAAAAAAAAAAAAAGAATGACAAAGCTGCGTCTATTCCTACCCGGAGGCTACATGCTAACAAAAAACGGGGGCTGGGAGGGAGTTAAAGCATCACTTAAAGAGTCGTTCCAAATGTGACCGTCTAAATCTACATAAAAAGTTGGTTAACTCAGTGGGAATCACACTTGCCACCGTTTGTGTCACGGGGGTGATTCATGTCCCCTGTTCAACATTCATGGGGACGGTGACCACAACAGGGAAAAAGGGCAAAATGGATGGAGACAGATCACCTGTGGCCAAAACACATCAAGTGACCCACAACAGGGAAAAAGGGGCAAAGTGGATGGAGACAGATCACGCTGTGGCCAATCACATCATGTGACCACAACAGGGAAAAAGGGGCAAAGTGGATGGAGACAGATCACGCTGTGGCCAATCACATCATGTGACCACAACAGGGAAAAAGGAGCAAAGGGATGGAGACAGATCACGCTGTGGGCCCAATCACATCTGTGACCACAACAGGGAAAAAGGGGCAAAGTGGAAAGGAGACAGATCACGCTGTGGCCAATCACATCATGTGACCACAACAGGGAAAAAGGGCAAAGTGGAATGGAGACAGATCACGCTGTTGCCAATCACATCATGTGACCCAACCAGTGAATTAGTGGCAAAGTGGTGGGAGACAGATCACGCTGTGGCCAATCACATCATGTGACCACAACAGGGAAAAAGGGGCAAAGTGGATGGAGACAGATCACGCTGTGGCCAATCACATCATGTGACCACAACAGGGAAAAAGGGGCAAAGTGGATGGAGACAGATCACGCTGTGGCCAATCAGATTATGTGACGACCGCAACAGGGACAAAGGTGCAAAGGCGGCAGAAGCAGATCACTTTACCCTGTTTCCCCGAAAATAAGACAGTGTCTTCTATTAATTTTGCTCCTAAAGACAAAGCTAAGACTTATTTTTAGGGGAGATTTTTTTTTTTCTTTTAACAAAAAATTCACATTTATTGTTGAACAAACATAAACATGTATTAATATACTGTAGTGATTTCATCACAAACATCAGCATAAGCAGCCAAACTCTGAATTGCATAAAAAAAAATGCACTAGGTCTTATTTTCGGGGGATGTCTATTTTTAGGGAAACAGGGTAGGCAATCAGATCACAGGCAGAGATCTGCAAAGTCATGGAGACAGACTGTAGTTCATCATGATGATCACTGCAGCAGGAAAACCGATTTAGAGTAGGCAGAGAGGGCTCACTTTCTATCCAATTAGATCACATAAGTAATACAGGAGAAAAAGACGCAAAGTAGGCGGAGACCGAACTTTCTGTAGCCAATCAGATCACATGAGAGGGACTATGGAAGGGAAAGAGTCGCAAAGTAGGCGGAGACAGAACTCTGTAGCCAATCGGATCACATGAGAAAGACTATGGAAGGGAAGAGCCGCAAAGTAGGCGGAGACAGAACTTTAGCCAATTCAACACGATAAAGACATGAAGAGAAAGAGCCGCAAAGTAGGCGGAGACAGAACTGTGTAGCCAATCAGATGACGATAAAGACTATGGAAGAGAAAGAGCCGCAAAGAAGGTGGAGACAGAACTCTTTGCAGCCAATCACATCACATGAGAAGGACTATGGAAGGGAAATAGTCGCAAAGTAGGCGGAGACGGAACTCTCTGTAGCCAATCAGATTACATGAGAAGGACTATGGAAGGGAAGAGCCGCAAAGTAGGCGGAGACAGAACTGTGTAGCCAATCAGATCACTGAAAGGACTATGGAAAGGAAATAGTCGCAAAGTAGGCGGAGACCGAACTCTTTGTAGCCAATCGGATGAAGATACGGACTATGGAAGGGAAGAGCCGCAAAGTAGGCGGAGACAGAACTGTGTAGCCAATCAGATCATATGAGAAGGACTATGGAAGGGAAGAGCCGCAAAGTAGGCGGAGACAGAACTCTGTAGCCAATCAGATCATATGAGAAGGACTATGGAAGGGAAGAGTCGCAAAGTAGGCGGAGACAGAACTGTTTGTTACCTACACATTACGTAGACAGAGCCAAGGAGGGCAGCAGCAGAAGAGGAGTGAGCTTATCTTGGGGGAATCAGTGACCTGTCCATTTAGATTAGTGAGAACACAGTAAGGTAGAGAAATAGTACAAAGGAGCAGAACTCTCAAGCAGTATTTGGACTTGTCCCCACCGCACAGGTTTTCAGTCAGTTTTACATATAGTTTTCGGATTTGAAAACCGCCTGTAAACCGATTTACATGATTTTAATTGATTTCCGTGCAGCAGTCCCCACTGCAGGGATTTTCTGCCGGACGGTTTTTGACACCGCCAGCGTTCCTAAAAAATTTGAACATGTTCACTCTTCTTCCGCCCTGTTTTCGGGCAGAACATGAACATGTGGGTGCGAAGGGGGACGGGCGAATCCGCAAACAAAAGCCGTCAGATCCTACCTGTATTCTGAGCTCAGTGAGCTGTAACCTTATATACAAAATAATAAAACACACAATCTTAATTAATATTAAGACGTAAGGCTGTAGTTTAGAACACAACCCAGCCGCCCAATTAACTCAGTTTATCCCTTTCTTTTTATTTTTTTATTTTGGAAACATGACAAATACCGATCGCCGGGGGTTAACAAATCCTAATTTGTTTGAATAATGATCTGTCTGCGGATCGGATTTGCAATCCCACGACTCAAACATTAGTGACCTGTCACCATTTAAAAAATAATTATTTCAATAATTAGTCAGATCGCTAATTTTCAGCAGCAGACATCGATCGGCGAGACCTAGGTGAGACAAAAGGTGCAAAAGCAGCCGTCATCTCACAAAACTCTCCAAGGAACGTCGCTCCTGCCAGACACACAATTCAAGGGCTGGGAGAAAATTCAATATCTGCCACCAAGGCAGTTTTAGCAAATCTTAAATATCCACTGACCTTCATAGGCCTGGTGGACAAGGTTAAAGAGTTGCTCGGCTTGCTTTTTCAGTTCAGGGTCCCTGTGCTTGTCAGGGTGGTATAGCATGCACAGTCGGCGGTATGATGCCTTCAACTCCTCCTGGGTGGCCTGCAAAATAAAATAAAAAAAGCATATTAGTGACAGCGGTGACCTTAAAGGAACATTACACCTAGAAAACCGTCTTGCCCACCACTCTTAGCCAGTATAGAGCAAAGTCTTGTAGAAATCCTGGCGATAAAATGGGTTAAAGGGGTTGTCTCACTACATGGATTCATCTTAGTCCCGTTTTCTTGGTTTCACTTTGAATTCCGGGGCGTGTTTACTGGCTTCTACTAGCCTGCAGTAGAAGCCAGGTCTGTAGCTATAGCAACCAGTGCTGCAGCCATCAGGAGAGATCAAAAAGGTCTGTAGCTATAGCAACCAGTGCTGGCAGCCTATCAGGAGAATCCCAAACAGGTCTGTAGCTATAGCAACCAGTGCTGGCAGCCTATCAGGAGAGGATTGAACAGGTCTGTAGCTATAGCAACCGAGGCTGCGCGGGCCGGCTGCAACAAAGGCACCAGCCTACCATAGAGATTGAACAGGTCTGTAGATATAGCAACCAGTGCTGGCAACCTATCAGTAGAGATTGAGACAGTGTCCTGTAGCTATGGGCGAGCCAGCTGCCGTCTGGCAGCCTATCAGGATAGAAGAACAGTCTGTAGCAATATCAAACAGTGCTGGCCGCAGATCAGGAGAGACGGCGCAGGTCTGTAGCTAAAGCAACCATGCATGGCAGCCTATCAGGAGAGATGGAACAGGTCTGTAGCTATAGCGACCAGTGCTGGCAGCCTATCAGGAGATATGGAACAGGTCTGTAGCTATAGTGACCTGAGGAGCTGATGCAGCCCATACAAGAGGGGATATCTAGGAATTGGTAGGACACTGTTAATGGACATATATTGCAAAGTGACTTGTTAATGAAAGTTCTTTAACTTAAAAAGCAGCAATCCTTATAGTGAGACAACCCCTTTAACCTCCTGCTGATCTACTTCCATCGGATGGGAAATGGAGCGGTGCTTAGCTATGAAGGAGCGGTGCTTAGCTATGAAGGAGCGGCTTAGTCATTTATCCTGCTGTAGACAAGCCATTGGAGGGAGGCTCCTGCTGCAGTCAATTGCCTTACAGCCATACACAGGCCATCGAGGATGAGGAGGGGGACATGGCGTAGCCCCTTGGACACAAAGAGAAGATTTCTTCACATATATTTCTGTATAAATTGTATTATAAAAGACAAAAAAGGATCAAAGACAAGGAGGAGATTAGTAGAGGAAAAGCGGTGTTTTTTTTTTTTTTTTTACTGTTACCATAAAAGCCTGCATATCTTAAAAAAAAAGAATAAATGTCTACAAGCCTCCTTTAAGGGGTTGTCCCACTACATCGATTCATTTTACCTCAGTCCTGTTTTCTTGGTTTCATTTTTAATTCAGGGGCGTGGTTACTTGTGTCTACGAGGCTGCAGTAAAAGCCAGGTCTGTAGCTATAGCAACCAGTGCTGACAGCCTATCAGGAGAGATCGAACAGGTCCTGGACTATAGCAACCAGTGTCTTGGACAGCCTATCAGGAGAGATCAAACAGGTCTGTACTATAGCAACCAGTGCTGGCGGCTTATCAGGAGAGATAGAACAGGTCTGTCTGTAGCTATAGCGACCTGAGGAGCTGATGCAGCCCATACAAGAGGGGATATCTAGGAATAGGTAGGACACTGATAATGGACACATATTGCAAAGTGACTTGATTTTTGCAGGCTATTTAACTTAAAAAGCAGCAATCCTTGTAGTGAGACAACCCCATTTAAAGGGAACCTGTCAAGTGGTTTATGCTGCCCTGAGAGCAGGATGTGATACCAAATCAAAAACCGAGCTCTGTGATGTTTAGGGGTCTATGATTTGGAGCAGGATTTCGGATTAATAAACAGAGTAAATTCTTACCAGACTCCTTCACAGAAAGTAGGTCCTGCTTACCCAAAGCAAATACAGTGATTGACAACTTTCCCTGTATCAGTGTGCGAGCTAGTTGTCAATCACTATGTGGGCGCGGTTGGCAGTACTTTCAGTTTCACAGATTCTCTATTTACTCAGATTCAGCATCAAATCATATAAACCTACAGTATATATATATATGTCACAGAACACGGCTCCTCTCCTCTATCATATAACCCTATATATCACAGAGCTCAGCTCCTCTCCAACTATCATATAACCAAATATATCACAGATATCAGCTCCTCTCCAGTATCATATAACCCTATATATCACAGTGCTCAGCATCTCTCCTCTATCATATAACCCTATAATATCAGAGGCTACAGCTCCTCCTCCTCTATCATAATAACCCTATATATCAGAGCTCAGCTTCTCTCCTCTATCATATAACCCTATAATATAACAGAGCTCAGCTCTCCCCTCTATCATATAACCCAATATATCACAGAGCATCAGCTCCTCCCCTCTATCATATAACCCTATATATACAGAGCTCAGCTACCATCCCTCTATCATATAACCCTATATATCACAGAACTCAGCTCCTCTCCTCTATCCATTAACCCTATATATCACAGAGCTCACTTCTCTTCCTGTATCAAATAACCCTATATATCACAGAGCTCAGCTCCTTTTCCTCTATCATATAACCCATAATATCACAGAACTCATTCCTCTATCATATAACCCTATATATCCCAGAGCTCAGATTCACTCCTTTTATCATATAACCCTATATATCACAGAGCTCAGCTCCTCTCCTCTATCATATAACCCTATATATTCACAGAGCTCAGCTTCCTCTACTCATCATAAAACCCATATATCACAGAGCTCAGCTTCTTCCCTCTATCATATAACTCTAGTATACAGAGCGTAGCTCCTCTCCTCTATCATTATACCCTAATATATCACAGAGCTCAGCTTCTCTCCACATCATATAAACCCTATATATCACAGACTACAGCTCCTCTCCTCTATCATATAACCCTAGATATCACAGAGCTCAGCTTTTCTCTATCATATAACCCTATATACCACAGAGCTCAGCTCCTCTCCCTCTATCATATAACCCTATATATCACAGAGCTCAGCTAATTTCCTCTATCATATAACCCTATATATCACAGAGCTCAGCTTATTTCCTCTATCATATAACCCTATATATCACAGCTCAGCTTCTCTCCTCCATCATATAACCCTATATATCACAGAGCACAGCTCCTCTCCCTCTATCATATAACCCTACATATCACAGAGCCAGCTCATCTCCTCTATCTATAACCCTATATATCACAGAGCTCAGCTTCCTCCTCTATCCTATAACCCTATATATCACAGAGCTCAGCTCCTCTCCTCTATCATATAACCCTAAATATCACAGAGCTCAGCTCCTCTCCTCTATCATATAACCCTATATATCACAGAGCTCAGCTCCTCTCCTCTATCATATAACCCTATATATCACAGCTCAGCTCCTCTCCTCTATCATATAACCCTATATATCACAGAGCTCAGCTTCTCTCCCTCTATCATATAACCCTATATATCACAGAGCTGTATATGTAGAATACATGGATATCATATAGGGGGAAGTATAGACCCCCGCATAACAAATAGTGGTCTTTTCCAAGATGATCAGGATTGCTCTATAGCTTCCTAATGAAGGTGGTAAGGGAAACAGGAAGTAAAAGCTGCACCACAAGCACAAGAAACTCTTCCAAACTGTCAGCAGAATAAGCTCTTCATTCCCAGTTTCTATTAAGGTTGAGTTAACCAATATCACCATGATCAGTTTCTGTGAGAACCTATCACTGTAGTTTCCTAGACTCTCAATGTGAAATCTAACAAATTAACTTGATCAGGCAGCGTGAGTGATTTGAAGTTCAGCCATATTTTGGCAGGACACAGCCCCACCTGGTAACGCAGTTTCTGAATCATCACAGTTCTTCATTGCATCTTTGTACAATAAAAATCTAGGGCAGAACCAGCAAGACCATGATGACTCCTCAAGACCACATACCTATTATGTAAAGGACCCTGCTTCCTGGGGATGTAGTGGCCCCTTTCAACGTAGTCAGTCGTAAACTAGGCTGTGCGTCCCCTTTAAGGCCACAAGGTATGACACATACAGTGCAAAAATACTCCTCAATTTTCCATATTTAATACAGAAGAACAGAAGAGAAAAAAAAAAACCCCTTTACAAATAGATCTATCTAGGACATGGAGCTTGAGTGCACACCCAAGGTCACCGGGGAACGATGTGGTCCAACTTCACAGTCCACTGCCTAACCAAGTAGGTCATCCTGCCAACAACTATACACCAGAAAGCAAAGAACGCGGATACAACCAGGGGCGAATACCACAGACCAATCACAAAATGCTTGACATTTAAGGTAAAGATGGACCCCCCTCAAAAAGTTCTAGTGATATCAACTGACCCCTGGGTCCTCAAGTAAATGGAGAGCAAACAACAGGGTGTGCCAAATACTTTGATTTTACTGGACACATCTCCAGTAGCCAACCCAACCATTCTAAGGATCCTGATAAGAAGAACTTTCCACTAAATAATATTAAAGGGGATGTCAAAGATCAGAAAAACATGGCTGTTTTTGTCCAAAAACAGGGTCCCAGGATAGACCTTGATAGGTGCAGGTCCGACCTCTAGGATCCAGACCAATCTCAGGAACGGGTCCCTGCAAGTGTCAGCTCAGAATTAAGAGCTGGTCAGGCTTGTGCACGACTCTCCATTCTGTTCTATGGGCGTTCTGAATATATCCAAACACACCGCTCCCCTATATTCAGAACGCCCATAAAACAGAATGGAGAGTCGCGTGCAAGGCTGACTGGCTCCCCATTCTGAGCCATTCCCGAGATAGGTGGAGATCCCAGAGGTGAGACCCTCACCCATCGGGATTTGGTAGTATATCCTATCGATATGCCATCAAAGTCTATAGTGGGAGCACCTCTTTAATGAAGCGGAGCTGAGATCCCAAACACAACCCATCGGCAGCCATGTTTTCTATCCCTTAATATCACCCATAGGAAGGGGCTGTCCAAAGTGAAGAACTCCCTTATACGTGGCCACTGGTCTCTGTATAAACAGGTTTGGCATATTGAATGCATTAATGTTTGGCAGGGGTTAGTCTGCTGGGTCGCCAACCAAACCAGGGCATGTGGAACCCCAACTACGACCATATTCACAGCCTCATCCAACAGAGATCTGCAGGCATCCACTGCCGTCCATGGACCCTCACAGTTCAATCATTTATATTTTTGTCCATCTTCATGATCATTATCGATCAAGGTGGTCTCCAGGAGGGGGACATGAATTCAGACGTGGATTTCCAACAATTGAGAACCCAACAGTGTAAGAGCCTGGAGAGAAGATGCCGTGTCCTGTATATAGTCCATGCAGTCAGGAGAGGAGATGCCGTGCCCTGTATACAGTCCATGCAGTCAGGAGAGGACATGCTGTGCCCTGTATATAGTCCATGCAGTCAGGAGAGGACATGCCGTGCCCTGTATATAGTCCATGCAGTCAGGAGAGGACATGCCGTGCCCTGTATATAGTCCATGCAGTCAGGAGAGGATACGCCGTGCCCTGTATATAGTCCATGCAGTCAGGAGAGGAGAGGACGTGCCCTGTAGATAGTCCCTGGAGTCAGGAGAGGACATGCCGTGCCCTGTATATAGTCCATGCAGTCAGGAGAGAAGATGCCGTGTCCTGTATATAGTCCATGCAGTCAGAAAAGGGGACCGCGGCCCTGTAAATAGTCCAATGCAGTCAGGGGAGGAGACGTCGGCCCTGTATAAAGTCCCATGCAGTCAGGAGAGGACATGCCCCTGCCCTGTATATAGTCCATGCAGTCAGGAGAGGGCATCCGTGCCCTGTAAATAGTCCATGCAGTCAGGATAGGGAAGCCGTCCCGTATATAGTCCATGCAGTCAGGAGAGGATCGCCGTGCCCTGTATAATAGTCCATGTAGTCAGGAGAGATACGCCGTGCCCCGTATATATTCCATGCAGTCAGGAGAGAAATGCCGGTCCTGTATATAGTCCATGCAGTCAGGAGAGGAGACGCCGTGCCCTGTATACAGTCCATGCATTCAGGAGAGGAGATGCCGTGCCCTGTATATAGTCCATGCAGTCAGGAGAGGAGATGCCGTGCCCTGTATATAGTCCATGCAGTCAGGAGAGGAGATGTCGTGTCCTGTATACAGTCCATGCAGTCAGGAGAGGAGACGCCGTGACCTGTATACAGTCCATGCAGTCAGGAGAGGAGACGCCGTGCCCTGTATATAGTCCATGCAGTCAGGAGAGGAGAAGCCGTGCCCTGTATACAGTCCATGCAGTCAGGAGAGGAGACGCCGTGACCTGTATACAGTCCATGCAGTCAGGAGAGGAGACGCCGTGCCCTGTATATAGTCCATGCAGTCAGGAGAGGAGATGCCCTGTCCTGTATACAGTCAGGAGAGGAGATGCCCTGTCCTGTATACAGTCAGGAGAGGAGATGCCGTGCCCTGTATATAGTCCATGCAGTCAGGAGAGGATACGCCGTGCCCTGTATATAGTCCATGCAGTCAGGAGAGGAGATGCCCTGTCCTGTATACAGTCAGGAGAGGAGATGCCGTGCCCTGTATATAGTCCATGCAGTCAGGAGAGGAGATGCCGTGCCCTGTATATAGTCCATGCAGTCAGGAGAGGAGATGTCGTGTCCTGTATACAGTCCATGCAGTCAGGAGAGGAGATGCCGTGTCCTGTATATAGTCCATGCAGTCAGGAGAGGAGACGCCGTGTCCTGTATATAGTCACAGTCAGGAGAGGAGAGCCCGTGTCCTGTATAATCCATGCAGTCAGGAGAGGATACGCCGTGCCCTGTATAGTCATCAGTCAGGAGAGAGATCCCTGCCTGTATACAGTCCATGCAGTCAGGAAGGATGCCGTGCCTGTAATATCCATGCAGTCAGGAGAGGAGATGCCTGTCCTGTATACAGTCATGCAGTAGGAGATGACCGCTGTGCCTGTATACTGTCCATGCAGTCAGGAGGATGACCCGTGCCCTGTATAAGTCCATGAGTCAGGAGAGGAGATGCCGTGTCCCTGTATACAGTCATCGTCAGAGAGGAATGCCGTGTCCTGTATACAGTCAGGAGAGGAGATGCCCTGTCCCTGATACAGTCAGGAGAGGAGATGCCCTGTCCTGTATACAGTCAGGAGAGGAGATGCCCTGTCCTGTATACAGTCAGGAGAGGAGATGCCCTGTCCTGTATACAGTCAGGAGAGGAGATGCCCTGTCCTGTATACAGTCAGGAGAGGAGATGCCCTGTCCTGTATACAGTCAGGAGAGGAGAAGCCCGGTCCTGTATCCAGTCAGGAGAGGAGATGCCGTGTCCTGCATACAGTCAGGAGAGGAGATGCCCTGTCCTGCATACAGTCAGGAGAGGAGATGCCCTGTCCTGCATACAGTCAGGAGAGGAGATGCCCTGTCCTGCATACAGTCAGGAGAGGAGATGCCCTGTCCTGTATACAGTCAGGAGAGGAGATGCCCTGTCCTGTATACAGTCAGGAGAGGAGATGCCCTGTCCTGCATACAGTCAGGAGAGGAGATGCCCTGTCCTGTATACAGT
>JAODAL010019972.1:0-42500 GCA_025379985.1 Phyllomedusa bahiana | reverse complement strand
GGTTTACATTATGCCGGCAGTATATTCCGGGTGACGATGGATTGTTGGCCTTATATTCTACTCCTCACCACATGATGCAAGATCTTCACTGAAAAATTAAAAACTTTTTTTTTTGAGAACTTTTCTAGCGTTTTTCTCCTTTTCCTTAAAATTCTCTACTAAAGGGGATCTCTGAAGACAACGAGATACAATCATTGTCCTCACAACAGTACCGTATTTTTTAGACTTTAAGACGCAACGTACCATAAGACGCAACGGACCATAAGACGCAACGGACCATAAGACGCAACGGACCATAAGACGCAACGGACCATAAGGGTATGTCCCCATAAGGTTTTTTGGACGGCTTTTCCGGCAGTTTGTGGTTTTAGGAACCGTCGGAAAACCTGCAATAAACTCTCTCCCATAGACTTCAATTGAAAAACCGCACTGCAGTCCCCACTGAAGGTTTTTTTCCGCCGAGTGGTTTTTCAGACCGCCGGCGGACCGCAAAATGTTGAACAAGCACAATCTTCCGACCGGTTTCTAGACGGAAAATTAACATTGGAGTCAATGTGAAAAGCTCAAAACGTAGCCAGCGGTTTTTGGCGTGGTTTTCGGTTTTTGCAAAAAAAGTGAAGAATAATCCCACCTATAGTGGGTGTGTTTTTGGAGGTTGAAAAACAGTCCAAAAACCGCTGGGAAAACCGGGACAAAAACAGTACCAAAAACCGTTCAAAAGCCGAAAACAGACGGACAAAAACGGACGGACAAAAACAGTCCAAAAACCGCTTGAAATGAGAGGCAAACACAGAGCTGTTTTTGTCCGTTGCCGTGTGAACGCACCCTAAGGGCGCGTTCCCACTGCACAGGACAAATACCAGCCGGTTTGCCGGCCGGTATTTGTCCTGTTTTGCGCCTCCCCCCGTCCCCACGGGCCGCGGGGGGGGGGGGGGGGGGGGGGGGGATGGGGGGGGGCGGCTTTTCTCCACGATGAGCGGAGAACAGCCCTCCCCCCTCCCATTGAGAAGCAGATCTTCCGTCGGGAAACCGTCGGCAAAACCGTCCGACGGCAAAACCTGTGCAGTGGGGACTGCTGCACAGGTTTTGCATAGAGCACAATTGTGCTAATTTTCGGCCGGTTTTTCAGGCGTTCTGAAAAACCGCAAACCGGCTGAAAAACCGGCCGAAAACCCTTGCCGTGGGGACATGCCCTAAGACGCACCTACCGTATTTTTCGGACTTTAAGATGCACCGGACCATAAGGGCGCATCCCCACGGCACAGGACAAATACCGGCCGGTTTGCTGGCCGGTATTTGTCCTGTTTCGCGGCCGTCCCCACGGCCGCGGGGGGGGGGCGGGGCGGCTTTTCTCCGCGATGAGCGCTTGGTGCTTGTTCAATGCTTTGCCGCCGGACCGCCGGCGGCAAAACAGCCGGGCGGAAAACCCGTGCAGTGGGGACTGCTGCACGGGTTTTCCATAGAGCACAATTGTGCTCATTTTCGGCCAGTTTTTCAGGCAGTCTACAAAACCGCAAACCGGCTGAAAAACCGTCCGAAAACCAGTGCCGTGGGGACATGCCTTAAGACGCACCTACCGTATTTTCCGGACTTTAAAGGGGTTTTGCCACGATGTAATGTTGACGTGGGATCCTCCAAAATGGGTATTTAATCACTTTTCTAAATATATGTGATTACAAAAAGTGAAGCCTCTGAGAGCTACAGCTTTCTTTCCATGCCCTTAGTTACCTGACAGTTTACATTAGACAGGACCAGGAGCTGATCTGGCTGGGCTTGTGCTGTATGCACTTCTTACCTGATTACAGGGAACATGAAGGAGCTTGCAAGGGACAGGGGAGAAAAAGCAGTGAATGAGCCTGTGTCTTTTGTATAGAGAATCCACTGGTTCTAATGTAATTATTTGTGTAAACATTGTAGAGTTCCCTGCCACTTGCTTCTCTGCTCAGACCCCCTCCCTCTCCCCCGTGACTCAGCATGCTGAGTTTATCTTTTCTGCTGAGCAGATAACCGGTAAGGAACTGACTTCTTGGCAAAACCCCTTTAAGACGTGCCACCATTTTCCTCCCAAATTTGGGGTAAAAAAAGTGCATTTTATAGTCCGAAAAATACGGTAATTTGTTTCTATTAGCGAAGATGTCTTCATCATCATAATGGAGAAGGTACACGACCCTCAAAGTTTAGTTAGTTTTGTATAGAGAGCCTCCCTACAACTTTATGGTGCTTTTCCCAATGAGAAACTTTACCCCCTATAAAACTAAGTCAAAGGCCTCTTGTTGAAACAGCTAGATTCCTGTTCTGCAGGGACAAACACCCCAAAACTGCTGCCGACAGACAGGAGACACGCTCCATATGGAGGAGTTGCTGACTTGGTTTAAAGGGGTTGCCTCACTACATTGATTAATCTTACTTCAGTCCTGTTTTCTTGGTTTCATTTTGAATTCAGGGACGTGTTTACTGGCTTCCACCAGGCTGCAGTAGAAGTCAGGTCTGTAGCTATAGCAACCAGTGCTGACAGCCTATCAGGAGAGATTGAACAGGTCTGTAGCTATAGCAACCGAGATTGCTGACAAGCAACAATTTTAGCGAGAAATTTAACACCATCTGTTAGCTCTTAATGCGAACAAGGCTGCAAGAGGCCTATAAAAGGTGTACCTGAACCGGCTCTCTTAGCTTAAATTCCAGGAACCAGGCTGATGAGGCCATACACTTTCTCTGAATAGGTAGGACACGGTTAATGGACACATATTGCAGTGACTTGTTTTTGCAAGATCTTTAACATAAAAAACAACAATCCTTGTAGCGAGACAACCCCTTTAAAATCACCATACATGTTTCAAGGCTCTTTAATGGGTAAAATGTGACTGCAAGAGATGCCATTTCCAATAGGTGGTACCAGAGACCCAGCTCTCTTTCCTAGAGCTTATTTACACATTTCCCAGGAATCAATGCATGACCTAGAAGGTTCCATACACCTTTATGGGGCTCTCCTCAAAGAGAAACTTTACACCCCTAGAGATATGTCAAAAGCCTTTCGCCCAGCTCTGCCCGGATGAAGAATAATTACCCCACAACACAACTGTGTGTAGATGGCTGACTCCCTCTGTATGGAGGATTAATCTCCAGCACCAAAAAAAGAAGCTAACGTGTCCAAAACATAACTTTTACTTAAAAACAAATGTAAAATTCCATGACACCAAAATCTGACGCGTTTCGAACAGAAAACGCTCGTAAGCTCCAAACGCGTCAGTTTTGGAGCCATGAAATTGTAACTTTTTTGACGTAAAGGTTATGTTTCACAAATTTTTCCTATTTTTCGGGGCTTGAGATTACTACAATTTTTTTTTCTATTTTCTGATGTCCTCCCTCCATTGCATCAAGGATTATACATGGATACTACAACCCTAGAAGGAACCTCAATGGTTACGGGTGAGCACCAAATATTTTTTTTTTTTACTTTTTTGTTTGTATGGAGGATAAGCTTAGCTTAAAACCCCCAGTCAAACTTCAAGACTCTTTAAAGGGTTGAATGTGGCTGTGTAGAATGCTACTTTTAATATGTGACAAAGACCTAGCTCTCTTCCCCAGAGCCTGCATACTTTCCAGGGATCATTACCCATCTCTAGCTCTCCTGACATCTTCATGGTGCTCTCTTCTAAAGAGAAACTTTACCCCACTGGGGTTACAATGCTGTAACATGCCTTTATCCCTGACCTTAACGTACCTATCCCTGAGCACTTAACGCACTGGACCCTCAATGAACTGAACAGCTACAAGTGGGTGAGGAAAGCCCAGGTAAACAGTAGTGTTAGGATCATTTTACCCATTTAAGAAAACAAAACTTAAATACAGTGGATACGGAAAGTATTCAGACCCCTTAACATTTTTCACTCTTTCATTGCAGCCATTTGCCAAGATCCAAAAAGTTCATTTTTTGGCTCATTAATGTACTTTCTGCCACCCCCCCCCCCTCCTCACCATCTTGACAGAAAAAAACCCCCAGATATTTCAGTTTTTCTTGTTTAATAAATTTGCAAAATATCTACATATCACGTGGTCATAAGTATTCAGACCCTTTGCTGTGACACTCATATTTGGCTCGCATACTGTCCATTTCCTTCTGATCCTCCTTGAGATGGTTCTACGCCTTCATCGGAGTCCGGCTGTGTTTAATTAAACTGATGGGACTTGATTAGGAAAGGCACACACCTGTCTATATAAGACCTCACAGCTCATAGTGCATATCAGAGCACATGAGAATCGTGAGGTCTAAGAAACTGACCAAGGAGCTCAGAGACAGAAATGTGGCAAGGCACAGATCTGGCCAAGGCTAAAAATGAATTTCTGCAGCACTCAAGGTTCCCAAGAGCACAGTGGCCTCCATAGTCCTTAAATGGAAGAAGTTTGGGACGACCACAACTCTTCCTTGACCCGGCCGTCCAGCCAAACTAAGCAATCGTGGGAGAAGAGCTTTGGTGAGAGAGGTAAAGAAGAACCCCAAGATCACTGTGGCCGAGCTCCAGAGATGCAGGAGGGAGATGGGAGAAAGTCCCACAAAGTCAACTATCACTGCAGCCTCCAGCAGTCGGGGCTTTATGGCAGAGTGCGGCCGAAGGAAGCCTCTCCTCGGTGCAAGACATATATTCAAAAACATGGTGACACCATGGTCCAGGGCTGATAGTTCTTTGACAAAAACGGAGTTGAAGGTAAAACCTGTAGCAGCCTAGAATAAGGCTTAAAAAATATATATAGAAAAAAAGAAAAAAAACAACCCCAGCTATACATGCAAATTTATGGCACAGCAGCCGAAGAACCATTTTGGAGTACAAAATGGTTGAATGAGGCAATAACTAAAAGGTTAATAGAGACGTGGCGGATTCATAATGTTGACTCCACATTACAAATCTGCAGGAGTCCGTAGTATAATGCACACGGATGGAGTCTTTCCACCATGTGTGACTGTATACTTGCAGATTTCTTAAATGGGTATTCTCACCACATTGATTGACATGTAGGCAATGGTAAATAAAGGCTATAACCAAATATATTGCTGTTCTGACTTTGCTTCATTTCAGTTAGAGCAGATCTTATCTAGGTTACCGACCATCTTTTTCTGTTTCAGCAGTAACTGGATGGTGATGTCACTTCTTGCTGTGTCTTATCAGCAGCACAGGAGCTTTGTTTTTTCTTTCTTACTGACAAACTTTAATCCTTTAGAACTCTGAAGCCTTATGCCCTGCTGTCAAAACCAATGATCCCTCTAGCAGGGTCAGCTTCAAATAGCAGAGCTGAAATGTCAGTCACTGCTATAGAACCACCCACAGTCTGACCAGAAAGTGGGAGCCTGAAGCTGCAGAACCGCCCACAGCCTGAACAGGAAGTGGGAGCCTGAAGCTGGCTGTGAAGAGCAGGCTCTGTGAATCAGCATGGTGGTAAAACCCCATTAAAGCTGAGGGTTTGCTACTAATTGCATCCAGTCTAAACAATCTATTGCTAGTTTAACAAGTATCACAGGATAGGTGATCAATATATGATTGCTGGGGGTCCGACAATTGGGACCCTTACCAGTCATGAGAACATTGGTCCATAAAGTGACGACTGCTTGTGTGCGTTGCTGCTCCATTCATGATGATAACCAAATGTCGTACTGGGCTATGCCCGGTTCACATTGGCGTTGGAGTTTCAGTTACAGATTCCATAAAAAATAATCTTAAAAAAAAAATAAAAAAAATAAAGTGCAGCAAGCAGAGCTGTTTTTCCCGTTCAAATGACCGATACTTTGACGAAAACCTGACAACCCATTGTAGTCTATGGGTCCATGAGGCAACATTGCTGTCTGTCATGTAACTGTCCCGACACTGCCATTATTATTGGAACAGAAAACTAGAAAAAAAAAAAATCAACTCAGTTGTGAACGCCATCAATCCTATAGAAAGTGAATAAAGGGGCAATAAACATGCTCCATAGAGATGAGGGTTTCAGGGTCCCCATTCTCAGCGATTAGACTATAGCCATAGCAGTGTTTAGAAATTACAGGATAGCGTCTTTGTGCTATCTAGCCCCACTATGCGAGTTCTCTGATCTATGGCGGTATTATATATAGCTTTCATTATTGCCGCTCTTTTAGTTTCCTGGCACTTAGTGGTGGGGCCTCTCATTTTGCTATGGGGCCCTATGAAATTCTAGTTATGCCTCAATTATCACAGTACTTCTGAGACAACCTCCTGAAATAGAGGAGCAGCAGATATCTCTTTCCTGTTCTGGGGGTTTGCTACAGTGTATCAGTCGAGGACCCTATACACTAGATGCAATTGCACCTTAGGATATGTTCACACGGCGTATTGGGGCGCCGCAATACGCCGTGTGTTTTAGAAGTACGCTCTGCCCAGCACGTACTTCTAAAGCACGAGTGGGGAGGGGCGGGGGAATGGCCCCCATCCGGCCCCCGTCACTACTATTGTAAGCGGGGCATAAGCGCCGCCAAGTAGTGACTTCTCGCCCCCCACGGACAATAAGAACGCACATGAGGCCCGCATTTCGCTCTGACGTGCATTTGGGCTTTAATACGCCCAAATACGATCGTACTGTACGTCGGGGGAGAGAACTTACGCACCGCTGACAATAGTAGTGAATGGGGCCGAATGGGCCCCCCCCCCCCCCGTGCTTTAGAAGTACGCGCTGGGCAGCGCATACTTCTAAAACACGCGGCATATTGTGGCGCCCCAATAGGGTGAACATACCCTAAGGCGTCCCAATTACACCGTGTGAACATATCCTTACGGTTAGTTTTCAACCTTGACAGCGAGCAGAGCTCTTGTAAAACTAAGACTATTATAAAATTGCTGAACTTTTTGCCATACAATTATTCAGCTTCATTAACCTAAAACCGGAGGGTGTTTTTTTTTATCCTAGAAGACATTGACGTCACAGCCGCCGCTGCTCGTATCCGCCTCGTTCCTGCTCAATTAGCATTATACGGCTATACCTGTCACATTATTTCCAGCGCGCAGATCGTGTCATTAAGCAGCGACGTAGCAGCGAGCGCTCGTACGGTAACTCTGCAATGTATTTATTCTCCGTGTCACAGCTGGTTAACTGCGGAAATAAGTCCTGCAGAAAGCAGCTTTCCTAGTCTTTAAAACATTAAATATAGTTCAGGAAGGAAGGCCTTTGATGCCGCTCGTATATTCTGCCTCCCGCACCGGCGTTCGGGAGGAAATCAAAGCCCTCGCTTCAATTTTCTCTGTACGAAGAAAAGCCCCAAAAACACAAAAAATACATTTTGTAGTCTCGTCCGACTTTTATTAGGTTAGTAGTCACCCCATTGAAGAGAGTGGGCCCTATTTATTAACACTAACCGTGATATTCTTTGTTGCCCATAGCAACCAATCAGAGCCCACAGCAACCAGTGTTCATAGCGACCAATCAGAGCTCAGCTTTCATTTTTCCAGAGCAGTATAAGAAAATGAAAGCGTAGCTCTGATTGGTTGCTCTGGGCTCTTTTTGGTCGCTATGGGGTTTGGTTGCTATGAGCACCAATTGGTGGATATGGGCTGTGACTGGTTAATATGGGCTATGACTGGTGGATATGGGCTCCTTAGGGTATGTTCACACGGTATATTTCAGCGCTGCAATATGCCAGAAATGCACCCCACAATTACGGTAATTCATAGCTCTGAACGCACCCTCGAACACATCAAATAAAAAAAGAAGAAAAAGAAAGATGATCACACTTCCATTTGCATGACCCCCGAAAAACATGGCAACACGTATTTAAATAATTACTTAAAAGGCCTTAAAGGGGTTGTCTCACTACAAGGTTTGCCTTTTATGTTAAAGATCTTGCAAAAACAAGTCACTCTGCAATATGCATCCATTAACAGTGTCCTACCTATTCCTAGATATCCCCTCTTGTATGGGCAGCATCAGCTCCTTAGGTCGCTATAGCTACAGACCTGTTCAATCTCTCCTGATAAGCTGCCAGCACTGGTCGCTATAGCTACAGACCTGTTCAATCTCTCCTGATAAGCTGCCAGCACTGGTCGCTATAGCTACAGACCTGTTCAATCTCTCCTGATAAGCTGCCAGCACTGGTTGCTATAGCTACAGACCTGCTTGATCTCTCCTGGTAGGCTGCCAGCACTGGTTGCTCTGGCTACAGACCTGTTGAAGCTCTCCTGATAGGCTGCCAGCCAGGGCTGTGGAGTCAGCAAGCCGAAGCCCCGACTCCAACTCTGACTCCGACTCCTCAATTTATCAAACCTCCGACTCCCGACTCCTGACTCCCTCATACATGGCGCATGTTTAAGTGATAAGTGACTGTAGTAAATTGGTAACATCAGGCTGTTTATTACCTTATGATACAATAATCAAGCTATTTAGGTAGAACAAACAAGCAAAAGGGTAACAATGTTTTGATCTTTTGAACACTTGTGGGTAGAGTTGAAGAAAAAGCTGCATTTGTATCAAAGTCCAATCTGCACCAACATTGGGAATATGTAGAAGAGACCTGGGATTAGATTTTGGTCAAGATGTGCTTGAATCTGATCCAGAGCCCAGAAGGATTCAAGCAGTATAGAAAGCCAAAGGTGGATTTCCCAAATACTAACAAAATAATAAAAATGAACACTTTGATTTTTAGGAGCAAAACAGTAACAATGCAGTTACAGGAAAGAATCTGCAGAACTAAGCAGATGCTAAATACTTGCAGGTAAAATTTTTGTATAAGATAGGTAAGATGACTGTATATAAAATTACAGTAGCCTCATGTACAAAGCTGTAGTGGATGGAGAGATATGGAGCCTGAAAGTCACAAGTTCAAAGCATTGTTACCCTTTTGCTTGTCAGTGTAAAATATATTTATTGGACATGACTTTAGGACACAAAAAAATTGTCAATATGCAAAACACTGCAGGAACATTTGTGGGGTCTCTGAATTTGTTCTGAGAAATAGTATCGCCTCCATCAGATCCTGCATACATGACCTCACATCTGATCTCATTATTTCCAGGCTAGAGAACAGCCTCTCTACACTAACTTGGGATGGGGGCAAAGCGGTGACCACAGGGGCAACATTTCTAACAATGTCAGGGTATAAAGGAATCGCCTCAGCCACAGTCAGTTTTGATGAATGGCTGAACTCTTCTACTTCTTTGAGAACAGGTAAAACATTTTGCTGAAATCTGCTTGTCCTGGAGCAGAATCTTTCCCCTGGGGCAACGCTTTGCCTGCTCCATGTCATCAATTACACTCCTCATGTGATAAGGCTGAAGATATGGGAGCAGTAGCACTGGCCGGACCCAATTCCTTGGCCAGACCAACTAATTATATATTTTGGGAGTCGGTCCATTTTATGACGACTCCGACTCCTGCAAAATAGGCACCGACTCCACAGCCCTGCTGCCAGCGCTGGTTGCTATAGCTACAGACCTGGCTTCTGCTGCGGCCTAGAAGCAGCCAGTAAACACGCCCCTGAATTCAAAGTGAAGCCAAGAAAACAGGACTGAGGTGAGATGAATCAATGTAGTGAGACAACCCTTTAATAACCGTTTTCGGCTGTAGACCTGGTTTATCCGTTTTGAACAGTAAACCACCGAATTCTGGAGATTTTTCATTCATGTAGGCCATGTCTCCACAGCACTGGTCTCTGGTTGGATTTTTGATGGATTCAGTTTTTAGAATCCACAGAAAATCCGACTGTATATGCAGTGCCCCATAAACCACTATAGAAAATCTAAGCTGTGGTCTACACAGCACAGATTTTCTATTGCCGCATTCCTAAACCATTAGTTCTGTAAGGCTATGTTCACAAGGCTTAATTGCGGGGCGTAATTACGCCCCACAATTACGCCGTGTGGACGGGGGCGGGGGGCCGGCACCTCGCCGGCACCTAGACTTTCATTACCAGCGGCGCGTATACGCCGCTAGTACATGTCACGTCACTTATCTCCCCGCCCGGCCGATTCGCCGAGCAGGGAGAGGAGACTTAATCCATAGTTCTCTATGAGAACTGTGGATTACCGTAATGACTGGGACGTATTCCAGCCGTAATTTGCGTACTACGGCGCGTAATTACAGACTGAAATACGTCCCATTTTAAGCCGTGTGAACATGGCCTAATACTCAAATTACCAATAACATCTGATCATCAGGATTTTCAGAAGCCGGATATCGGGCGATCAACCGATTGCTGGATCAATTTCTTTTCATTCTACGACTTGATGACGGTGCTTGATTGCTTGATCCGCTACATGACAGACGCCAACCGCGCCAAATGGACCCGACTGACTACAATAGGGTCCACCGGGTTTCTGTCTTGGTGTTCGTCATTGGACCAGACAATATAGTGCAGCACATTGCACTATTTTTCCAGTTTTCTTGGTAGACTATCATGAAAGCGACTAACGGAGCCTCCAATGTCAACGTGAACGTAGACCAAGGCTTTTTTTCATATTGTAATTTACAGTATCAGTCGGGAAGACAGTCCAACGTATATCTCTGATGAACGCCATTGCATCGGGTAGACTAACTTGTACCGTCCTGACAAAGGCCAATGGACACCCCTGATATATGCATTGGGAGGTTTCCAGGCATATATGGCAAATGGATGCAACAACGGGAAAGCATCCTAACCAAAAAACAATGACTAGATTGGTCTAAATAAGCACAGTTATCTCTTTGCCTCTATTTTGCCACAGCTTTGCTCTTCCCCTCCCTCCATCACACCTGTATAGAAGGTTTAAAAAAATGCAAAACTAACCTCTCTCCACACTGCATTTAGTATAGTAAAGATACCCATAGATGCCCCATTATCTAACAGAGGCCAAAAATGTGTCCTTTTGAGACCCATTTAACAGGGTTGTCCATGTGATATAAAAAAAAATGAATTCTCAAAGAGATCCATTAAAATGAAAAAAAAAAAAGTCTACTCACCCACCTCCGGTTCCAGTGCTGGGTCTTTCCGGTCTTTTGACAACGTGCGGTCACTTCCAAAAGGCATGCCAACAGAAGACCAGAAAGGCCGTGTTCACACGGCTTATTTGTCAGCGGATTGGCGCCGTACTCCACGCCGGATTTGCGCTGCAGTACGGCGCCAATCCGTCGGAGTCATTACGGTAATCCACTGCTCTCAGAGAACAGTGGATTCCGTCGCTCCTCCCTGCTCGGCGAATCCGCCGGGCGGGGAGAAAGTGACATGCACATTATTTACGGCGCGGACGCGCCGTAGATAATGCATTGTCTATGGGGCCGGCGGGCCGCGCCCCCGCCCCTTATTCACGACGGAATTGCGAGCGCAATCCGGCGTGAATAAGCCGTGTGAACGGGGCCAAAGAGCCAGCACTAGATCCGGGGAGCAGAGGTAGGCAAGTACAGTGGTTCCTCAAGTTACAATGACCTCAGGATACAATATTCTCAACATTCAATGGTCGTTCCTGGAACATTATTTATTGACTGTGGTTTCAAGATACAATGTCCCAGACAATTACCATGAACATTTCACCAGTAAAACATCTGTATCAGTGCGGTGCATGCAGTGATTCGTGGTCTAGTGGCACCTCTCTACGGTACAGTGCAGTACTTCATGACCTGTACTGCTCTTACATGTATTAGTGAGGTACATGCAGTGATTGGAGGTCTATAGCACCTCTCTACAGTACAGTGCAGTTCATGACTTGTACTGCTCTTACATGTATTAGTGAGGTGCATGCAGTGATTGGCGGCCTAAAGCGCCTCTCTACAGTACAGTGCGGTACTACATGACCTGTACTGCTCTTACATGTATTAGTGAGGTTCATGCAATGATTGGTGGTCTATAGCGCCTCTCTACAGTACAGTGCGGTACTACATGTCCTGTACTGCTCTGACACGTATTAGTGAGCTGCATGCAGTGATTGGTCTATAGTGCCTCTCTACAGTACAGTGCGGTACTACATGACCTGTACTGCTCTTACATGTATTAGTGAAGTGCATGCAATGATTGCTGGTCTATAGTACCTCTCTACAGTACAGTGAGGTACTACATGACCTCTACTGCTCTGACACGTATTAGTGAGGTACATGCAATGATTGGCGATCTAAAGCGCCTCTCTACAGTACAGTGCAGTACTACATGACCTGTACTGCTCTTACATGTGTCAGGATAAGCGGTTCCTTTGGGCACCAAGTGAGGGCTCCATTTTTTTTTTCTTGGTACATGGTGTATAGAGTCCATGACCCAAAAAAGCTCCTGTCCTCAACATAAAAAGTGATTTCCACAGAGTTATGGTTTCTACATACAGTGGTCTTCCGGAAACCAATTAATATTTTACGTTGAGGGAACGTTGTATAAGTATTTTTGCTTTAAAGTGGCCCCCTGGAGCATTTATTAAATTTTGATACGACATGGACAGCCCCTTAAGTGGTATCCTCCAGATTTGGCAATGCTATTCTGTCTATTCCAACAGAGCTGGATGCAGCATAAAGAAAAAAAAAAAAACATATATATATAACCAATGTAGTATCCATTTTTTTTTCTTTAATGTGTGACCCTATCCATGACTGTGTGGCAACATAGATATATGTGGGAACTATACATTCAGGAACCCCCTGGCCTGAAGCTTCAAAGGGCGCAGAAAAAAAAGAGCCTAAGTATAGCTTCTTCTGGTCCGAAAAAAAAAAAAAAGTTCAACAGATCCTTAATCCTACACCGGAGACATTTTAATAGGTCTAAATATCCACGAGCTGCCGGGAAATTGCTATTTGTACAAAATATAGAAAAAAAAATGACAAAAAAAAAAAAAAAAAATCCCAGCATCCCGTCTGCCTCGCTGCTTCTGTTTATTGTCCAATTTAATATTTAATGGTAAATGCATGTATAGTGTCGTCTGCCAGCGGGCGACAGCTACCGCCACATAACAGAGCATCTCGCCGCTGCATGTCGGATTACATATTGCATGGGAACACAAGGCGTCAAGTAAGAACATAAACATCCACAAAACCCAAACGCCTCGGCTCCTCTGCTCACGACATCTATGGGAATAGGTTTACAGAGCATCCTCCGAAATATCAGGTCCCCAGGCAGAGCCGTGTGCACGGAGCCTCTACACAGCGGTCCCTATGGCCCCGGCTGTGGAGCTGTACACACTCCCTCAGTACAGGAGCGCATTACTGGGATACTCACTGCATGTGATGGAGAATGGATATATGGAGGCAGCTTAATATAACCCGGAGGATGTACGGCGCCACGATGTGGCCGTGTGTACGAGATCTTGTCCTCCGTCCCCAACACATTGGTACAAATCCCATTCGGCCATTTCTTAGCAATTCTGCCCCATTATGCAGCCACATAGAAGACATTATTAGGTTATGGAAATCCCCTTTAACTAGATGCAGATCGCCCCCTGACTATACACGTCCGGGCGGTCGACCTCGAAGGGTATGTTCACACGGCGCACTGCGGTGCGTACTGTACGCCAGGTGTTTTAGATGTACACGCTGGCCAGCGTATACTTCTAACGTGAAGGGGGACGGCCCCAATCACCTTCATTATAAGTGGCGCGTAAGCGTTGCGAAGAAGCGACGCGGGCATTGTACACCGGGGGAGACTGACGTAATTCATAGCTCTATATGAGAGCCATGAATTACCGTAATTGCAGGGCGCATTTCGGGTGCAAATACGCGCCAAAATGCACCCTGTATGTTCACACGGTGTAATTGCGGCCTGTACAGTCAGCGCCGCAATTACGCGGGGTGTTTGGGTGTCGCGCTAACACGCGCGTACCTCCGCGGGGCGCCAGCCCCATAGACATTCCTTACTTGCGGCGCGTAATCGCCACAAGTAATTGACGTGTCACTTATCTCCCCCGCGTGTATAGTACGATCGTATTGTACGAGTGGAGAGGAGGCGTAATCCATAGTTCTCTATGAGAACTATGGATTACCGTAATCATGGAGTGCATTTCCCTACGTATTAAGCGCAGTACGCCGCGAAATACGCGGCGAAACGCGCCCTAAAATAAGCCGTGTGAACATACCCTAACTCTGCATAGGCGTTCTGGAACGAAATTGCGCAACTGCACGAGTGGAGAGCCAGCAGTCAGCATTAGTCAGTGCTCCACTGAGAAGGCAGGGATGAATTATTACAGTCCCTGCCATCTTGATTGTTGTATATACAGCGCTCAATCTCTGTCTATAGAGATCTGAAGCCTCCTAGTTTCCTGTTTCCCAGCTCCGTGACTGATTGTGGCAGATTCTGGAACTTATCAGCGCTATAACATATCAACCCCATTCACAAGAAGAGAAAAAGAAATGAATCGGCAAAAAAAACCATACAAAATGTTAAAAAAAGTAAAATTAAACAACCCAAACCGCATTTTTTAGCCCTATCCTAAAACTTTAGATCACCTATATACATAGACGGCCATGATGGAAAAGTGACACACTTACAAAACTTATCTTAGTGCCACAAAAAAAAAAAAGGGGGGGAAAGAAAAGGAAAACTTTTTTCCTCTATTTTCACTAACCCCCCCCTCCCGTCCACATTTAACATAAAAATAAAGCCTAACATATAACGTACAAAGACCAAAAAGTTAGTGTAATAGGGCTATAGCCTTCAAATCTGTGGGTACTAAGGAAAAGGAATACCTGGTCAGCTCAATCAGGAACTATTTAAAGGGGTTCTCCCACGACTGTGTTTCGCCTCTTCATATTTTGCCGCATAACAGGACACTTTTATGAAGTGCTGTGAAGATACAATCAAGCAAGTGCAGCCAGAAAGGCAGAAGATCAGTGCTGGTCAGACCCCCTGATAACGAGCAGTGCACACAGGGAACAGAGAGGACAGAGCTGATCTAATATGACCCAGAGAAGCTTATGTCCTCATCATAGAAAGGGATTTCCAGCTTCCAGCAGCTCTTTCTGATGGTATATGGAAGGAGGCGGCGATTTATCTGGATTAGAATCTGCTTCGTTTTCTATAATCATTATGTTGGGGACATTTTGATAAATAGCAATCTTTGTAGTGATACAACCCCTTTAAAGGGGTTGTCTCATTACAAGGATTGCCTTTTATGCTAAAGATCTTGCAAAAACAAGTCACTTTGCAATATGTGTTCGTTAACAGTGTCCTACCTATTCCTAGATATCCCCTCTTGTATGGGCTGCATCAGCTCCTCAGGTCACTATAGCTACAGACCTGTGCAATCTCTCCTAATAGGCTGCCAGTGCTGGTTGCTATACCTACAGACCTTTTCAATCTCTCCTGATAGGCTGCCAGCGCTGGTTGCTATAGCTACAGACCTTTTCAAGCTCTCCTGATAGGCTGTTAGCACTGGTTGCTATAGCTACAGAACTGTTTGATCTCTCCTGATAGGCTGTTAGCACTGGTTGCTATAGCTACAGACCTGTTCGATCTCTCCTGATAGGCTGCCAGCGCTGGTCGCTATAGTTACAGACCTGTTCAATCTCTCCTGATAGGCTGCCAGTGCTGGTTGCTATAGCTACAGACCTGCTCAATCTCTCCTGATAGGCTGCCAGCAGTGGTCACTATAGATACAGATCTGGTTGATCTCTCCTGATAGGCTGATAGCACTGGTCACTATAGCTAAAGACCTGCTCAATCTCTCCTGATAGGCTGCCAGCACTGGTTGCTATAGCTACAGACCTGGCTTCTACTGCAGCCTAGTAGAAGCCAGTAAACATGTCCCTGAATTCAAAATGAAACCAAGAAAACAGGACTGAGGTAAGATGAATCTTTGTAGTGAGACAACCCTTTTAAGATCTGCAGAATCTTATGGAAAAAAAGAAAAAAAAAAAAGTCGAAGGCCGCATTTGGCGCCCACATGCTGGTCAAATGCACAACCCTCAGCTCTCTTTACATCGCTGGATCACAGGTTGGCATCCTCTATAGCAGTGTTTCTCAACTCCAGTCCTCAAGACCCACCAACAGGTCCTGTTTTCGGGATTTCTCACAGAATGCACTGACAGTAAGGCTGCGTTCCCACGACACAGGACAAATACCGGCCGGTTTGCCGGCCGGTATTTGTCCTGTTTTGCGCCCGCCCCACGGCCGCGGTGTAGGGGGGGGGGGGGGGGTTTCTCCGCGATGAGGGAAAAAAGCCCCTTCCCCTTCACATTTTGGGTAGCACAGATTTGTCCGGAAACCAGAAGAAAGATTGTGCGTTTGGGGCCGGACCGCGGGCGGCAAAACCGCTGGGGGGGAAACCCGTGAGTGGGGACTGCTAAAGGGGGGGTTTTCCATAAGCAAAATTTGGCTCATTTTTTCGGCCGGTTTTTCAGGGGTCTAAAAAAACCCAAACCCCCGGGCTGAAAAACCTCCAAAACCCCCTTCCCGGGGGGGAAATCCCTATTATATCCCCTGTGGAGAATGCATGACAGTAATTTGGGAAGGGGAAAATCTCCCCTTTAAAGGGAGAGCACCGAACGAAGGGCTTTAGAGTTTTTTTTTTTTGCCTTTTCCCTCTACTTAGCATCGCATATCAAAGGCATTAGGGGAAAGGGGCTAAACCCACGCGCCCTCTGGGGGTTTAACAAATCCTCCAATTTGCTTTTTTGACCCCCCGAGTTTTGAGAAAGCAAAAAGGATTTTTTTTACCCAAAGCCAGTACTCTCATCCACAAAAAACGGTGTTTTTTTGGGGGTTTTTGTCCCTCTTCGTGCAGATAGAGAAATACTGGTGGCTTTTGTGGGAGGCATCAGTAGCTCGGCCTACTCTGCACTGAAAGGGGGTCAAAAAATCCCGAAACAGCTTGTCTGTGGATGAGAATACTGGCTTTGGCTAAAAAAAACCTTTTTTTCTTTCTCAAGACTCGGGGGGGGCAAAAACAAATTGAGGGTTTGTTTCAACCAAAAGAGGGCCTGTGGGTTCTCACCCCCCTTTCCCAAATGCCCTGTGGATGACAGTAATTAAAATTACTGTGCAAAAAAAACTAGGGATCCTGAAAACTTGACCGTTGGTGGGGCGTAGGATGGGTTTGAAAACATGCTCTAAAACATTTTTTGCCAAGTAGAAACAGAGTGAGGGTCGATAACGGAGAACTTCTCAAGCCCTGCAGGATGCCAGGTAGCGCTACTTCCTGCATCTTGGTCCAAAACGCGGCGTCTTGAAATATGGAACACAACCCTGGCGGTGTCGGAGCCGTTTGTTTAAGCCTGACATCTTTATTGAAATCTCACGTCGGGCTGCCGTCTCTCCTCTGTTTGCGCCCCACCTCGGCTGCTCCGCGCTCTTGCTGTCAGCCCCCCCATTGGTGCTTGCGCTGATTCTTAGTGGTAAACAGGAGGTAAAAAATTGATCTTTGCCCATGAATCATTTCTCTTTGGCCTTTCAACATCGCTTCTGATGTGTTCATCAACCCGACACAAAAGGGGCCGTTATTACAGCCCGCGCCGCCGCCGGCCGCGCCAACAACTCCCCTCGGGGGCGCCTCCTTTGAACCCTTACCTTTTGTTTCTTCTGCCTCTAATCTGCACAGCAAAATAGGGGCAAAAAAAATACATTATTTTTCTTTTTCCCTTACGCGCCAAAACTTTCCAGAGGAGAGAAGGCAAAGGGAAAAAAAAAAAAAAAAAGGAAAGTACAGCCAAATACATAAAAATGGATTACTTTCAGCTTCATCATGCCTTCAGATCTGAAATTGCTTTCAACATTCATAAACTTCACTATCATTTCCCACAAATTACGCCTTTGAACCACCATTTACCACCAATTCGGCTTTCCGTCAAAGAAAAAAAAAAAAAAAAAAAAAAAAGAGTACGTCTGTATGAAATCCTTATTTTAAATAGATTTTTGGGCTGTGCCTGTAATGAAAAAGACAAGATGATCATTTTGCATTTCCACCCTGGTTTTCTCCCAGTTTAGGGTGGGGTTTGGGGCTGTTTCATTAACCACTTCTCATCCGTTTTTGTCCAGCGTAAAAAATTTTTATTTTTTTTGGGGAAAAGGGGGAACGCCGCACTTATTTCTTTTCCCGAGTAAGAAAAAAAAAGGGGGTTCCCTGCTACAAAGGGAAGGGGTTTTTTTGCTAAGTCTTGCAAAAAACAATCCTTTTCAATGTGGTTTTCCAAATAAAGGTCCTACCTATTTTCCCAATATCCCCTTTGATGGGCGGGCAAAACACTCCCCAGGTCGCTATAGCACAGACCGTTTGTTCTCCTGATAGGCGCCAGCGCTGGTTTCTATACTACAGACCTGTTTGATCTCTCCTAATAGGCTCCAGTGCTGGTCGCTATCAAGACCTGTTTCCCTTTTTTCCCCATAGGCTGCTAGTCTTGGTCGCTTTTACTTCAACCCCTTTGACTCTCCTGATAGCTGCCCAGCACGGTACTATGCTACAGCCCTTTCAATCTCTCCCGATAGGCTTCCAGCGCCCGGTCGCTAAGTTACAACCTGTTCAAATCCCCGATAGGCTGCCCCATGGCGCTAAAAGCTTCGACATGTTTGATCTCCCTGAAAACTGCCAGCATGGTGTTAGCTCAGACCTTTCATTTCTCCTGAAGGCTGCCAGCACTGGGTGCTATAGCTACAGACCTGCTCAATCTCTCCCTTTTAGGGGCCAGCGGGTCCCTTTGTTACAGACCTGTTTTTAATCTCTCCCGATAGGCTGCCAGTGCGGTTGTATAGTACAGACCTTTTTCAAATCTCTCCCGATAGGCTGCCAGAGGGGGTCATATAGATACAGATTGTTTGATCTCTCCTGATAGGTGAAGCATGGTCACTATAGCTAAAGACCCCTCAATCTCTCTGAGAGGCTTCACACTGGTCCTTACTACAGACCGTTCAATCTCCCCGATAGGCTTCCGCGCTAGTCCTACAGCAACAGACCGCGATTTCTCCTGATGGCTGCCAGCACTGGGTTTTCCCCATAGCTCAACCCGTTTATCTCTCCTGATACTGCTAGCCTGGGCACATGCTACAGACCTGCTCAATCTTCCTGATAGGGCCAGCAGGGTTCTTTCTCCGACCCGGCTTCTACTGCCCTAGTAGAAGCCCGTAAACTTCCCCCGAATTCAAAATGAAACCAAAGAAAAAAAAAAAATCAATGGGTGAGACAACCCCTTTAACACAATTAAGGGAAGTAGTGGTCCTAAAAGGGACTACATTTTAAATGGTTTTTTATTTCCCAAAGCTCAACATGGCAGGGGAGTTTCAAAAATAGAAACCCAACTTGCTTTCAGGTTTCAGCGCTGCTGGTCACTGATGTTACGTTTATTGTTCAGGACCCTGCAGCTTTACGCAACCCCTAGCAGCTCTTTCGAACACGGGCAGGTAACCACTGGGCAGTACTGGGCGCAATGGACCCCCTGATCAGACATCATTGGTGGGGGCACACTGGGACTTATTGCGGCCTGGAAAGGAGCAGGTATATAAAGGTGTGTTTTTTATTTTTTCTATCTTATCTTATCTCGGGGACAGGAAAGACCCAATATAAGGTGGAGTCAGTCATGCTTGCACATCTCTCTCCATTCTGTTCTATGGGAGTACTATCCAAGTATGGCCGAACACACTGCTGGGAACTCCCACAGAACAGAATGGGGAGAACACAGCGCTCCCCGTACTGGGCCCCCATAGAACAAATGGAGAAAAAACACCACTCCCCTGTACTGGGAAAAACCCATAAACAAATGGGGAGAACACACCACTCCCCTGTACGGGGCTCCCTAGAACAGAAGGAGAACACGCGCTCCCCTGTACTGGGAAAATCCCCCCAGGCATTTGGAGAACAAGCATTCCCTTACTGGGAAATCCCATAGAAGGAAATGGAAGAACCAGTGCTCCCCTTACTGGGAAAATTCCACAAACAAATGGAGCACAGCGCTTCCTATTTCGGAAACTCCATAGAACAAATGGAGAAAAAGCCTCCCCTGTACTGGGGAAAACCCCCTAGAAACAGAATGGAGAGAACACAGCGCTCCCCTGTACTGGAAACTCCCATAGAGAAGAATGGAGAACACAGCGCTCCCCTGTACTGGGAACTCCCATAGAAAAGAATGGAAAACACAGCGCTCCCCTGTACAGGGAACTCCCATAGAACAGAATGGAAAACACAGCACTCCCCTGTACTGGGAACTCCCATAGAACAGAATGGAGAACACAGCGCTCCCCTGTACTGGGAACTCCCATAGAACAGAATGGAGAACACAGCGCTCCCCTGTATCGGGAACTCCCATAGAACAGAATGAAGAACACAGTGCTCCGTGTACTGGGAACTCCCATAGAACAGAATGGAGAACACAGCGCTCCCCTGTACTGGAAACTCCCATAGAACAGAATGGAGAGAACACAGCGCTCCCCTGTACTGGGAACTCCCATAGAACAGAATGGAAAACACAGCGCTCTCCTGTACTGGGAACTCCCATAGAACAGAATGGAAAACACAGCACTCCCCTGTACTGGGAACTCCCATAGAACAGAATGAAGAACACAGTGCTCCGTGTACTGGGAACTCCCATAGAACAGAATGTAGAACACAGCGCTCCCCTGTACTGGCAACTCCCATAGAACAGAACGAAGAGTCATGAACAAGCATGACTGACTCTCCATTCTGAATTAAGACTTTCGAGGGCTAGTTTCTTCAGATAGGCGCGTGTCTTACAGGAGGGATCCGCACCTATCGCACTTTGATGTCCGTTCCTTCCGATAGGCTATCAAAGTACAAGATGAGAACACCACTTTAAGCAGCGTGAAGCCCCTGTATGTAACTTGTCTGATTATGTATAGAAGGGACAAAGCTTAAACCTGCACCATATCTGAGAGGTGCTTATTATGCCGTGGACTTTGCAGCATATTTTGGTCAGGTCTCAGGCCTGTGTTACGCTTGTACATGTTTAAGAGATATTGGTGATGCAAGCCGCCCCCCTCGCAAACCATAAACTCCGTGCATCAGGAACCTGATATTTCAAAGAAAGCATTAAGATGATAGAGCGGCAGGTGCAGGGATAAGTGGTTTCATTTGCAGCGGCTCACACAGCAAACACATCAACATAACTCAGCGCTGGTGCAAGGTAAGCAGCGGGGGAAGCAGGCGAGACGAGTCATCGCCTGCCCGGGTCATCATCTGTCCACTGCTTGGCGGATACAGAGGGCCCCAGTAGTCGGGACCGGAATGACAAGAATATAAGCAGAGGGCTCAGGCATAGACTATGAATTACAAACATAAAGCAATGGTCTATACGTGGCCGATGAAATCCTTTTACAGGGGTATTCAAACCATGCACTTTGATGGAATATCAAAGTCTGATCGTTGCAGGTCCCACCTAGCTTGGAAATGGCCGCCTAAAAGTCTTGGCTCAGCATGACGAGCCAGTCGCGCATGCGCACAACCTCTCCATTCAATTCTATGAGAGCAGTGTGTTTGGCTTATACTCCGGACTCCCATAGAACTGCATGGAGAGTCATGCGAAAGCATGACAAGCACTCCGTTCTGTACTGAGACATTCAGGGCTCGTTCCCAAGATGCAGGTCCTACAGACTTTGATGGCATTTCCTATTGATACAAATTGCATGGTTGGAATACCAGTCTAAGAATAGAATTGAGAACACAGCGCTCCCCTGTACTGGGAACTCCCATAGAGGAGAATGGAACACAGCGCTCCCCTGTACTGGGCACTCCCATAGAACAGAATGGAGAACACAGTGCTCCCCTGTACTGGGAACTCCCATAGAACAGAATGGAGAACACAGCGCTCCTGTACTGGGAACTAACGATAGAACAGGCGTAGGAATATGGAATGAGAACACAGCGCTCCCCTGTATTGGGAACTCCCATAGAATAGAATGGAGAGAACACAGGCCTCCCCTGTACTGGAACTCCCCATAGATAGAATGGAGAGAACACAGCGCTCCCCTGTACTGGGAACTCCCCATAGAATAGAATGGAGAGAACACAGTGCTCCCTGTACTGGGAACTCCCATAGAATAGAATGGAGAGAACACAGTGCTTCCCTGTATTGGGAACTCCCATAGAATAGAATGGAGAGAACACAGCGCTCCCCTTTATTGGGAACTCCTATAGAATAGAATGGAGAGAACACAGCGCACCCCTGTACTGGGAACTCCCATAGAACTAGAATGGAGAGAACACAGCGCTCCCTGTTACCCCTGTGGAAAACAGACTCCCATAGAACAGAATGGAAAACACAGTGCTCCCCTGTACTGGGAACTCCCATAGAACAGAAGAGAGTTCTGAGACTGAGACTTTCAGGGCTCGTTCCCGAGATGCAGGTCCTACAGACTTTGATGGCATATCCTATTGATGCAGCACCAAATTGCTTGGTTGGAATACCCCTCTAAGAGCTCAATCGAATATTTTGAGATTGGCAGAACTCTGGTGATAAATTGCGTCACCCACAGTGTGGACACTGCATGGTTGCCACCACCAACATGTGTTTAGACAATACCTACATCTAGAGCATTAATCATCCAAATATACCATTAAAGGGATGTTCCCACCTAGACTTTGATGGCATATCATTAGGATGAGGTGTGTGCGGCTCCCACCTCAAGGCTGGACGTGTCGGCTCACAACAAAGAGACGGTCAAACTTGCCCACGACTCTCCATTATGTTCTATGGGAGAAGTGCGGCCGTACGCAGCGCTCCCCTGTACAGGGAACGCCCAAAGAATAGAATGGAGAGTTATGGGCAAGCACGACCGGCTCTCCATTCTCAGCCAACACTTTTTGCAGCTCCTTCTGGAGATAGATGTGGGTCCCAGAGGTGGGAGCCACACCTGTCAGACATTGATGTCTAACCTATCAATAGGCCATAAAAGTCTATGGTGGGAATATCCTTTATAACTCCTTAATGACCGCTCACCGACTTTTGACAGAGGGCGGTGCAGGTTGTATGTCTGCAGGGAGGCCAAAAGACGTCGCTGCAGACAGAGGGGTTTTGCGGCTCCCAGCACCGACACTGCACTAGGAACGGAGTTGTAGTTTATAGCTCCGTTCCTAGAGCAGTCTCTGTGAACAGCAGGGATCAGAGGAAACCTCCAATCCCCGGCGCTTAACCCTTTGATTATCGTGGTCCGTGACTGCAGAATAATCAAAAGGGATTACCAGTGCCTAATGGAGCTCGGGAAAGGTCTGTACAGTCAGCCCTGGGGACCTAGAGTAGCCCTAGGGCTGTCTGTATAATAAGCCTGCGGTTAGGGCACACAGTGTGTTACCCTGACTGCAGCTTGTGTCATACTGACACAGGAGTATGCTAATTATCAACAAGTGTTAGTTATCCTTTAAAGGGAATAAAAAAAAATGGAAAAAACAAAGAATAAAAAAAAAAAAACTAAAATAAAAATGTAATAAAAAGAACTGCACATACATTGCACACAAAAAAGCCCTACACATATTAAGTATCCACATCACTGTAGAATTAATCTAACAGGTAGTTAGTGTGAAATATGAATGGTGTAAACAAAATGCAGAAAATCACTATGTTCACGCTGCGAAGAAAAATGTGAAAAAATCCTGAAACATTTGTGAACAAACTATGCCTCCCAAAATGTAACTTTTCCTGCATAAAACAAGTTGTCATACACTTAAAAAATATAAAAAAGTTACGACTGTTGAAACGCAGAGAGGCAAAAACTAAAAAATGTAGCTGGTCCTTAAAGGGGTTGTCTCGCTACAAGGATTGCTGCTTTTTATGTTGAAGAGCTTGCAAAAACAAGTCACTTTGCAATATATGTCCATTAACAGTGTCCTACCTATTCCTAGATCTCCCCTCTTGTATTGATTGCATCAGCTCCTCAGGTCACTATAGCTACAGACCTGTTCAATCTCTCCTGATAGGATGACAGCATTGGTTGCTATAGCTGCAGACCTGTTTGAGCTCTCATGATAGGCTGCCAGCACTGGTTGTTATAGCTACAGACCTGTTTCATCTCTCATGATAGGCTGCCAGCACTGATTACTATAGCTGCAGACCTGTTTGAGCTCTCATGATAGGCTGCCAGCACTGGTTGCTATAGCTACAGACCTGTACAATCTCTCATGATAGGCTGCCAACACTGGTTGCTATAGTTCAGACCTGTTTCATCTCTCATGATAGGTGCAGCACTGGTTGCTATAGCTACAGACCTGTTCAATCTCTCATGATAGGCTGCCAACACTGGTTGCTATAGCTACAGACCTGTTTCATCTCTCATGATAGGCTGCCAGCACTGGTTGCTATAGCTACAGACCTGTTCAATCTCTCATGATAGGCTGCCAGCACTGATTGCTATAGCTACAGACCTGGCTTCTACTGCAGCCTAGTAGAAGCCAGTAAAGACGCCCCTGAATTCAAAATGAAACCAAGAAAACAGGACTGAGGTAAGATGAATCAATGTAGTGAGACAACCCCTTTTAAGTCTTTTCAGGTCCGGTGCTTAAGGGGTTAAAGGGAAATACACCCACTGACAGATCAAAGATACAGGTGGTCATGAACCTGGACAACATCCATCAGAATTTGCAAAACGAATAACCTGCAGTGATTTGAAAACTGCTGCAAAACTTCAAGGTGTGGACACAGCCTTACTTTCTGCTATCGTCCTACCCTTATGGGACCACTGCATGATGTCATTTGAAGGCTGCAATGTAATATTACATGATCTATGAGAATTTATTACTGGGACCTCATATGATATCACATCCGACCACGATGAGGACAGGACATACACGGGGAGGACTGCAGACAACCAAAGCTAAAGCTCTCAGCAAGAGGTCAAAAAGAACAGAAACAAACAAATTATGGGGGGTAAAAACCAAACAGCCAGGGCCGGCATCAGAACTGCGACAGGCAGCAAGAAAGCAAACAGGCCGGCTAGATACCAGAGACCCGGGGCCAAAGAAGCCAGATCATAAGCTCAGCTGGGCAGGGGTAGTGTGTGCACCGAGCGTGTACAGGCCCGTCACCGCCACAGCACACAAGAGGAGACTCGACCAACATCGGCAATGGAACCAAACTGCTTCTTTTCTCTTACTGCATGCGCATTTACCACTGGAAAAATAATATAGGCAGCGCATGAATAACATATCAGCCTTACCCAAGAAAGTTTTCATACAATTGTCCACAAACATGGTAGATTTGTTACTTAAGTTCATTACTTATGCTGTACTGATCCTGAGTTACATCCTGTATTATACTCCAGAGCTGCACTCACTATTCTGCTGGTCCAGACACTGTATACATACATTACATTACTTATCCTGTACTGATCCTGAGTTACATCCTGTGTTATAAATCCAGAGCTGCACTCACTATTCTGCTGGTGCAGTCACTGTATACATAAATTACATTACTTATCTACTGATTCTGAGTTACATCCTGTGTTATACTCCAGAGCTGCACTCACTATTCTGCTGGGGCAGTCACTGTGTACATACATTACTTATCCTGTACTGATCCTGAGTTACATCCTGTATTATACTCCAGAGCTGCCCTCACTATTCTGCTGGTGCAGTCACTGTGTACATACATTACTTATCCTGTACTGATCCTGAGTTACATCCTGTATTATACTCCAGAGCTGCACTCACTATTCTGCTGGTGCAGACACTGTGTACATACATTACTTATCCTGTACTGATCCTGAGTTACATCCTGTATTATACTCCAGAGCTGCACTCACTATTCTGCTGGTGCAGTCACTGTGTACATACATTACATTACTTATCCTGTACTGATCCTGAGTTACATCCTGTGTTATACTCCAGAGCTGCACTCACTATTCTGCTGGTGCAGTCACTGTGTACATACATTACATTACTTATCCTGTACTGATCCTGAGTTACATCCTGTGTTATACTCCAGAGCTGCACTCACTATTCTGCTGGTGCAGTCACTGTGTACATACATTACTTATCCTGTACTGATCCTGAGTTACATCCTGTATTATACTCCAGAGCTGCACTCACTATTCTGCTGGTGCAGTCACTGTGTACATACATTACTTATCCTGTACTGATCCTGAGTTACATCCTGTATTATACTCCAGAGCTGCACTCACTATTCTGCTGGTGCAGTCACTGTGTACATACATTACTTATCCTGTACTGATCCTGAGTTACATCCTGTATTATCCTCCAGAGCTGCACTCACTATTCTGCTGGTGCAGTCACTGTGTTGTTACATTTCTTATCCTGTACTGATCCTGAGTTTCATCCTGTTTTATGCTCCAGAGCTGCACTCACTATTCTGCTGGTGCAGTCACTGTGTACATACATTACTTATCCTGTACTGATCCTGAGTGACATCCAGCATCATACTCCAGAGCTGCATTCAATATTCTGCTGGTGCAGTCACTGTACATACATTACTTATCCTGTACTGATCCTGAGTTACATCCTGTATTATACTCCAGAGCTGCACTCACTATTCTGCTGGTGGAGTCACTGTGTACATACATTACTTATCCTGTACTGATCCTGAGTTACATCCTGTATTATCCTCCAGAGCTGCGCTCACTATTCTGCTGGTGCAGTCACTGTGTACATACATTACTTATCCTGTACTGATCCTGAGTTACATCCTGTATTATACTCCAGAGCTGCATTCACTCTTCTGCTGGTGCAGTCACTGTGAACATACATTACTTATCCTGTACTGATCCAGAGTTACATCCTGTATTATACTCCAGAGCTGCACTCACTATTCTGCTGGTGCAGTCACTGTGTACATACATTACTTATGTACTGATCCTGAGTTACATCCTGTATTATACTCCAGAGCTGCATTCACTTTCTGCTGGTGCAGTCACTGTGAACATACATTACTTATCCTGTACTGATCCTGATTTACATCCTGTATTATACTCCAGAGCTGCACTCACTATTCTGCTGGTGGAGTCACTGTGTACATACATTAGTTATCCTGTACAGATCCTGAGTTACATCCTTTATTATACTCCGGAGCTGCACTTTTTTTTTAAATGGTCTTGGAAGTGCTGACAAAGTTTTGCTTTATTAACTGATTGCATAGGGGAATGGCTGCCTCCAGTTTGGCTGAGCGCTCCACCCATCCACACAGATGGTTTTTAATCAGAGCAGAGTGGAGCTGGGACCTTCTCTTCCTGAAAATATAGAGGTATAAACAGACACCAAGCGAAGTAAAGTGTCAGAATAGGTTCCATTCTGTATTGAGGTCACCTTGTCACGGTAGATGGGCAATTACAGTTTTGATCAAAAATGTACACCAAGAACCTAAAATTTTCATATTCTCTGTTTTTTAGTGTTTATTTAGTGTTGCTGTTATCGATTTAGGAATTTTGGGTTGTTTTTGTTTTAATTTTCCAAATCACTATTTAAAAAAAAAAAAATAAATCCTGCAGTTCTCAATTTGGCCACTAGGCCTAATAATAGTCTGACACTTCCTGTTCTGTGGAGAAAACTTTTCAGCAGTCTCCTCATTATCAGCACAGGCAGGATTACACTGAAAGGCAGGGCTGCCATCAGTCATCTATTAACCGTTTCAAGGTCACATACAGCCAAATCAAATGGGGCCCCCACCCATTACTAGTACCTATTTTTTTACCATATCAGTGGGTCCCTTTTTGATAAGGGGCCCCTGACAGGAGTACTGCCCTATTGGCACCCCTGCTGAAACGTGACACCAATGTGTATGGATAACACAGGATCCACCATTCACAATAAGAGATGTCACAGCTCACCCTCTCCCCTCCCTGCACACCGACTCCTTCCCAGGTCACAGAGCATGCCCAGAAAACTCTGCTACAAAAGTCAATGGGTCTGCTCCTGTTCACAGGCTCCTATGTCCATGAAGCAGCATCTCTTTTGTGCAGGCAAGATGGCTGCTCCCATAATCATATACAGAGAAATGGATTAAAAAATGTACACTCGGAAAATAAAAATGGCTAAGAAGAATATAATTTAGTATCTTATTTTATTTATTGTACTAATTAAAATTGGCAATAGATCCAAACACAACGTTTTTCAGATCCGTTTTTCGTACCCAAAATGGATCCAAAAAAACGTATCTAACAATTTATTATAGAAAGTTGAGTGGTTTCAGTATATAATACTAAAACCACTCAATATTCTATAATAAACTAGTTATCTAAAACATTAATAAATTTATTAGTTAAAACTTCCACAATTTCTATACTAAAAAAATGCTTTTATATAGTTCAATACACATAAAAAGTGATTTATAAGATTAAATACATGTAAAATAATGGAAACGCTCTTTATTGGGCTTCATGTGAAACACATGTAAAATGATTTCAATTATAGCGCCCTCTATTAGGCTTCGTAGGAAACGCATGTAAAATGTTTTCAGTTATAGCACCCTCTATTACAGTGTTTCTCAACTCCAGTCCTCAAGACCCACTAACAGGTCAAGTTTTCAGGATTTCCTTAGCATTGCACAGGTGATAGAATTATGGTCAGTGCATTCTGCACAGGTGATATTATTATTGTCAGTGCATTCTGTGGGAAATCCTGAAAACATGACCTGTTGGTGGGTCCTGAGGACTGGAGTTGAGAAACACTGCTCTATTAGGCTTCGTAGGAAACACATGTAAAATGTTTTCCGTTGTAGCGCCCTCTATTAGGCTTTGCAGGAGACAAGTAAAATGCGTTCGGTTTTAGCGCCCTCTATTAGGCATTCTCTTACACTACAACTTAAATGAAAACATAGGTCATTAGGTTACTAAAGTTCAAACAGTTCTTTAGATCAAATGAGACCTCTAGGGGCCGATTTAGTATATTACATACCCTTACATACATATGTAAGGGTAAAGTATATTACTATATTACTTAAGATTCTACCTTTTCAAATTACAACTTGTGTATATATATTGAAAAACGGATCCGAAAAACACATCAAAAAAGCGTGCAAAAACGCATCAGCTGGTGAGTTTTTGAGATTAACCCCTTAAGCCGAACATTTTTTTAGTTTTTGCCTCCTTGCGTTTCAACAGTTGTAACTTTTTTATTTTTTCAGTGATGCAGTTGTGTGAGGCCTCGTTTTATTAGAGACAAGTTGTATTTTATGGGGGAATAGTTTAAGTTCACTTATAAATAATTGCAGTATTTTTATTTTTATTTTTTTTACACCATTCACATTTCACATGTAATAACTTGTTAGATTAATTCTACAGGTTATTACGGTCGTGTGGATACCAAATATGTGTAGGTTTTTTTGTGCGTGTAATTTATGCACAATTATTTTTTATTAAATACAGGTAGTCCTCTACTTACATCGTTCCGACTTACATACGTCCCCTAGTTACAAACGGAGACTTATGGGGCGTGGCTGACATTCAACACTGAGTCACGCCCCATGATAACCAAGTGCCAGCACGCCACAGCTGCACATGAGATACAGAACATTAGGTGAAATCTTCTAAAAAAGGCACAGACAGCAAAACAAATGTAAAAACTGTTCCCTGTACTATCCCCAAATTTTTTTTGCTGGAATTACATTTAATAAATCTACCTGTTCCGACTTACATACAAATTCAACTTAAGAACAAACCTACAGTCCCTATCCCGTACATAACCCGGGGACTGCCTGTATTTATTTTTATTTTATTATTTATTTTTTTACACTTTTTTTTTTACACTTTTTATGGGTTTTTTTACGTTTTTTTTTTACTTCCATGAAGGGAGAACTGTTTAACATTTTTTTTAATTTTTTTTTACACTTAGTAATGTATTAGCATATTCATATATGCTAATACATTCTAATCTGTGTCAGTCTGACACAGGCAGTGATTAGGACAGCACAAAGTGCGTCCTAGTCACTGGCTTAGTACACAGACAGCTCTGGGGCTACTCTGGGTCTCAAGGACTGACTGTGCAGCCGTTCCCCGGGCTCTGTCGGGTCACCGGGTGTTCCGATCACCCGACAGAGCAGGGGAACCCTTTGATTGTGCTGCGGTAACGCACTGCCGCAATCAAAGGGTTAAAGCACCGGGTTGCGGTGGTTTCATCCGCTGCCCGGTGCTCGCAGGGGATGCTCTGGGATCGGGGCTGGGTAGTACAGCCCCGATCCCAGCACAATTGCGGCGCCGGGCGCCGCAAACTCCTGTGTCTGCTGCGATGTCTTTAGACTTCTAAAGTCGGCGGGCGGTTGTTAAGGAGTTAAGTTTGGATGCAGTTTTCAATGCGTTTTTCTCCTAGTGAAAAACAGATCAAAAAACGGATCCAAAACGTCGTGTGAACATACCCTAAGTCGTCTTCCTCTCAACTGATGAAGCAGTCAGGACTTTGGTTATTAAATGAGGTGGCCAGTGGGGATTTATGACCGCGGCTGCCCGCGAGCAGACTTCAAAAAGTCTATAGTGGCATGATCAAAGGAGCCATCTCTCCCTCTCCGTATTCCTGAGCCTTGAATACAATTCGAGGAAGGGCATACGTCTGAAACAAAGGCCCCCGGGGGTGCGTCTGGCAGAGGTACAGCTCCTATCCTCTCATCACCTTACCATGTTTTATTCATTTTGACTTATTTTGTTCTGTCACCGTGAAAGACTCCTCATAATGTTGACCTCAGTACTTTTCACGTTAAATTACAAACCTATTGATATTCCTGGCTCCATTTGCTGAGATATTATATCAACAGCTGTCAAGGCTTCAGCCAAACGTATGTATTTCTTATAAAAAAAAAAAAAAGGTAAAAAGTAGGACGACAAAAATATACGAGTCAATAGAAGACGAGCTCGAAAATGCAGCGTGGCTAGTGAGTATGGGGGGGCGCGCTGCGCCTTAGTTTGCATTACTTGCCCTCGTTATGATGTATAGAGCATCGTTTTTGTCTTGACCTTCCAACGTGCTCCTCGTCAATTCCCTTTATGTCTCCGAATGCATAGATTGGCAACAAGAATAGCTTTATTTATAGCTGCTGAAAGAGACAGCGCGATGCTGGGAAGCTGTCGATAGAGACGACTTATTTTCGAAGTGAAAAAGAGAGGAAAGGAGAAGATACCGAGCGGACGAGTTATTACTCCTTCTCTTCTTGACAAGTGACATTCATATATCTTCCGGAAAATTTTCCACGCCGATGAACGGTAAATTAATAGGATTAAGCGTATAGAGCGGCCGAGATGCAGACAACAAACATATAATTATAAATAATAATAATGCGCCATTATCTATTCCGAACAGGGGCTCGCAAAGGAAATTGCATTGACGGTGGATAAACATTGATAATCCGCAGATAAATAATGGTAATGAGGATTACGTTCCTTCTGTTGTATTCGGTTGGTTGGTAGAACCTTGCTGCTTAGACAACCCACGTACATACGCTCCAGTAGGACGCATGGGTAGGATATAGGCGGAGTAGAGCGCCTATAGGTTGCTTGTGCAATGACGCAGGCGGCCCACTGATTCCGGTAGGTACTATGTAATGTGTGGCTACAAAGGGTAGCTTTCAACATGTAGGGAACAGCAAAGGAAGACTTTCATCCAATACATTGCTTTGTTCATTTTGCTTTGTTAAAGGGAATCTGTCATCAAAATTTTTATTTTATTTTTTTTATTGATGAAATATTGTATGTTCATTTTTGTCTAAATTTTTAGTATATTTTTTTCTTTCATTCAATTTGTGGTAAATATTAAAAAATGCATAATAATTTTCAATATTTCCCACTCTTAGCCACCAGAGGGAGCACATCCAAGAAAAAAAGAGAGATTTTATCTGCTCTGAGTGCACACAGGTTTCTCTGGTTACCTTCCTCTTCTCTCTCTGCCCGTTGTCATATCTGAGAGCAGGGAGTGACACACAGTACGCTGGCAGCTGTTCACACGGGGTAATTTCGGCACGCATTTCGCTGCATATTGCGCTTAATGCGCAGGGGAAATGCGCCCCATAATTATGGTAATCCATAGCTCTGATAGAGAACTATGGATTACGCCTCCTCTCCCCACTCGTACAATACGATCGTATTGTAGGCGCGGGGAGATAAGTGACAGGTCAATTACTTGCGTCTATTACGCGCCACGAGCAATGCATGTCTATGGGGCCGGCGGGCTGCCGGCCCTCCTGCGCCTCAGGAGTGTGCGCTGCTCAGCGCGACTCACAAATCACCCGCCGCAATTACTCCGTGTGAACATACCCTAAAGGGCCATTCACAAGGCGTTTTTGGATCCAATTTTGGATCCGAAAATCGCATCCAAAACACAGCGTTGATCGGATCCTAGACGGATCCAACATGTATCCAATACGCAGCTGCGTCTTTGGACACGTGTTGGATGCAGCAGGATTGCACCCTATAGTTCTTATGGACCAAGAATTGACATATCAATTCTTAGAACGGGTCCGAAAGACGGATCCAAAAGACGCAGTGAGACACGCATCGGCGATCACTTGTCTGAACGCCGATGAGTGCTTCATAGTAAAAGCAATGTAAATCACACTGCTATTTATTAGATATGTGTTTGGGTCCGTTTAAGGTCCTACAGATGGATCCAAAACACGTATCTAAAAGCATAAGTTACACGGACCCAACACGCCGTGTGAACATACCCTAACAAACAAAGGAGGCTAATCACTTTTGATTGTTTACTTTGAGCTCTGAAGCTTTCTGCTCCATAGATAAGATCTCCTGCTCTCACGTCAGAGTATTAGAAGAGCTGGGAATAGGGAGCGGACATGCTAGTCACTGCTATAGAACCACCCACAGCGTGACCAGGAAGAGACAGAAAGCGAGAAGCTAAAGCGGCCTGTGGCTCTGTGAAACAGCAAGCCTTTAAACAGATACTCATTTAAAATTTACTTATGGATTAACTTGTGTTTTCATGTAAGGGTATGTTCACACTGTGTGTTGCAGTGCGTACTGTATGCACTGCAATATGCCCGGTGTTTTAGAAGTACGCACTGGCCAGAGTGTACTTCTAAAGCGTTTACAGTCAGCTGTCATTGACTTTCACACTCCCCGGCACGTAAACGCCAGGAAAACGTGGCATGTCAACTGTTTTCCCTGCCACATATTATACACTAGGAAAAATGGGTAATCACAGCTAGCCCTCCGTTAGAGCTATGAATTACCGTAATTGCCGGGTGAACATGCTCTAAGTATTTCGGACCGCCGGCGGTGTCAAAAACCGTCTGGAAATTCCGTTCAGTGGGGACTGCTGCACGGATTTTCTATTGAAGTCTATGAGGGGAGCGTTGCTTGGCGGCTTGTAAAACCGCGAACTGAAAAACCGACAAATAACCTGTGCCGTGAGGACGAGCCCTAGGGGCTCAGTTTCCTTACAGCACCACCAATGGCGAAATTAAGCATTTCACAATTCCTATTCTAATCACTGGGCTGCCTGTATAATGCAGGACAGGACGGGTCCTCCAGAGCCAGAGACACTCTTTGTACCCGCTCTCCTCTCTGGCCAAAACTATGAGGATCCTGAACAGAGAATCCCCCTTCACTGGCTCAGAATGTTCTCTATAAAACTCCATTTTCTTAAGTAGTCAACCCCCCTTACTGGAATCAAAGATTATATATATATATATATATATATATATATATACATACACACACACTTCTCCTGCAACAGAATGTGCTTCCCATGTCAATCAATACGTGTTCATAGCAGAGATGATACACTTCCCGTATACATGTGAAGCCCGAACGGTCATATATATATATAACCAATCGGGCTTCACATGTATACGGGAAGTGTATCATCTCTGCTATGAACACGTATTGATTGACATGGGAAGCACATTCTGTTGCAGGAGAAGTTTGCACCTTTCTGCCAACAACAAGGTCACAAGCCTCGACAGCAAGGTGACACCACAGTGTGAGCTCCCACGAGCTGTGGGCAGGTGGAGCGCCTGTCATTAGAATGCATCACCCGCTTTATGCATTCATACATCTAAAGGAGGGTAAATTACAGACAGCGTATAGCTGAGAATGTATGGAAAGTCTGGGCTGCCAGAGACAATGCTGCAAAGTGACGCCTGTCACAGGAGACCACAACCAGGACGTGTACATAGCAGATAAGGAGCCCGAGCGCGGCCACAGACGGAGGCTTGAAGCACCCAGCGCTTGTTTATCTATAGCTCTACTATATATGTGTGTGTGTGTGTTATATATACACACACTAACATATATATATATATATATATATATACATACATACACACACAAATATATGTACATACACACACAAATATATACACACACAAATATATATACATACATACTAATATATACACACACAAATATATATACATACATACTAATATATACACATACACACACAAATATATGTACATACACACACTAATATATACACACACAAATATATATACATACATACTAATATATACACACACAAATATATATACATACACACTAATATATACACACACAAATATATGTACATACACACACTAATATATACACACACACACAAATATATATACATACATACACGCTAATATATATACACAGACACACACTAATATATATATACACAGACACACACTAATATATATACACAGACACACACTAATATATATACACAGACACACACTAATATATATACACAGACACACACTAATATATACACAGACACACACTAATATATATATACACAGACACACACTAATATATATATACACACACACTAATATATGTACATATACACACATATATATACACATACATACTAATATATACACATACACACACAAATATATGTACATACACACACTAATATATACACACACAAATATATATACATACATACTAATATATACACACACAAATATATATACATACATACTAATATATACACACACACACACAAATATATGTACATACACACACTAATATATACACACACACACAAATATATATACATACATACACGCTAATATATATACACAGACACACACTAATATATAAACACACACACACAGTAATATATAAACAAACACACTAATATATACACACACACACACTAATATATACACACACACACACACACTAATATATACACACACACACACACTAATATATACACACACACACACTAATATATATATACACACACACACACTAATATATATATACACACACACTAATATATATATACACACACACTAATATATATATATACACACACATATATACACATACACACAAATATATATAGATACACACACTAATATATATATGTATATATAGTTATATTTAATATATATACACACACATATACACACACTTGTGTGTATATGTGTACACAAAAGGTACCCGACATGGAGGCTAAAAGCGCTCCCAGCGCTTGTTTATCTATAGCTGTGTGTATGTATGTGTATAAGGTGCTATAGTGCAGCCTAAGATAGAACCTTAAAGGGAATGTGTCATCAAAAAACAACCTATTGTTTAACTCACGTTTTTATGTTAAACACATTTAGGAATTTTTCTTTTTTTTTTACATTTTTCATATCACTTTCAATATTTTTTCATAATTTTTAAAGGGGTGGTCTTATCTCACTGTTTCACAGAGTCAGTAGTATTCTTTCATTAAAGGGGTTGTCTCACTACAAAGATTGCTTTTTATGTTAAAGATCTTGCACAAACAAGTCACTTTGCAATATATGTCCATTAACAGTCTCCTAAATATTCTGAGATACCCCCTCTTGTATGGGCTGCATCAGCTCCTCAGGTCGCTATAGCTACAGACCTGTTTGATCTCTCCTGATAGGCTGCCAGCACTGGTTGCTATAGCTACAGACCTGGCTTCTACTGCAGCCTAGTAGAAGCCAGTAAACATGCCCCTGAATTCAAAATGAAACCAAGAAAACAAGACTGAGGTAAGATGAATTGATGCAGTGAGACAACCCCTTTAAAGCAATGCAGGCAAGAAAGCTTTCCCCACAATCATATAGAGACGACTGAACTGAGAAATCTACAATCCGAAAATAAAAAGGCTAAGAAGGAAAAAAATAAGGATCAAGGTCTTGTTTTAATAAGTTATAAAAATGACAGCAGGAAACTCAGCCGACTCCGTTCCCTGCTGTTTAACTCTTTAGATGGTGCAACGTCTAAGACTATGTCTACACAGCAATGTTAAAATGCCATTCAAAATTTGTTAATTTTACGGGAATCCTGCGGGTTTGAAAATCCGCCGAAATCCGGCAGAAGGGTGTACAGACAATTGAGTTCCCTAATGGTCAAGTACCCTTAGGGGACTCTATGTTAAGTAAAAAAAAATAAAAAGTATAGAACTTAATATTAAAACTTCAAAACACCCCCCTTTCACCATTTTACAAAAAAAAAGTCACACATAAGTGGTAGAGTCGCGTCCGAAAAAGTCTGATATTAAAATATCATTTGTCCGACACAGTGCTGCTCTGCGGCAGATGTGAATGGTGAAAGAGCCAACCAATTGTCATGGACATTTTACTTGTGAAACCTCTGTATTCGTGAGCTGTATCCAGTAATTTGTGGTCTAATAGCGCCTGTCTACAGTACAGTGCGGTACTACATGTCCTGTATTGCTCTTACATGTATTAGTGAGGTGCATGTAGTGATTGGCGGTCTAGTAGCACCTCTCTACAGTACAGTGCGGTACTACATGTCCTGTACTGCTCTTACATGTATTAGTGTGGTGCATGCAGTGATTGGTAGTCTATAGCGCCTCTCTTCAGTACAGTGTGGTACTACATGACCTGTACTGCTCTTACATGTATTAGTGAGGTGCATACCGTGACTGGCAGTCTTTAGCACCTCTCTACAGTACAATGCGGTACTACGTGTCCTGTACTGCTCTTACATCTATTAGTGAGGTGCATGCAGTGATTGGTGGTCTATAGCTCCTCTCTACAGTACAGTGCAGTACTACATGTCCTGTACTGCTCTTACATGTATTAGTGCGGTGCATGCAGTGATTGGCGGTCTATAGCACCTCTCTACAGTACAGTGCAGTTCTACATGTCCTGTACTGCTCTTACATGTATTAGTGTGGTTCATGCAGTGATTGGTGGTCTATAGCACCTCTCTACAGTACAGTGCAGTACTACATGTCCTGTACTGCTCTTACATGTATTAGTGAGGTGCATGCAGTGATTGGCGGTCTATAGCACCTCTCTACAGTACAGTGCAGTACTACATGTCCTGTACTGCTCTTACATGTATTAGTGAGGAGCATACAGTGATTGGTGGTCTATAGCACCTCTCTACAGTACAGCGCGGTACTACATGTCCTGTACTGCTCTTACATGTATTAGTGAGGTGAATGCAGTGAATGGAGGTCTATAGCTCCTCTCTACAGTACAGTGCGGTACTACATGTCCTGTACTGCTCTTACATGTATTAGTGAGGTGTATGCAGTGAATGGAGGTCTATAGCACCTCTGTACAGTACAGTGCAGTACTACATGTCCTGCTCTTACATGTGCCAGGATGAGTGGCTCCTATTGACACCGGGTGAGGGCCCCGATTTAGTTTTTCTCTGGTCCATTGAGTATAAACTCCGCGACCCAGAGAATCTCCTGTCCTCAACGTAGAAGTGATTTCCAGCTTCTAGCAGCCTCTCTGATGTTATAAGGAAGGAAGCACTTTATCTGGATTAGCATCTGCTTCACTTTCTTTCATCTCCATCTTGCACTATGTTGCAGGCATTTTGCCAATTTTAAAAGTTATATAAGTAATATATCTTATTATGGAAAATTACATCTACCTCAATTTCCAGACCCCCTTATTGACCTTTTGCCTATTTGCATAGTTTCCGTAAGTCCCCCTCCTCAAAAAAAGTTTTTTGTTTTTTTTTATGAATGTGGGTTTGTCTGATTTACAAAAGTTTCCCACCACTCCCCTGCTCCGGAGACACACAAAAAGTGGCGGCAGAAAATGACTGAGCATTAAAGGGGTCCTCCAGTTCAGAAAAGCCAAGGTTATATATGCAATTATAAAGCTCTTTATTCACAGAGCGGTTCAGAATTCTCATCTTCCGAGCTGGGAGAAGAGCTATTAAATAGAGCTTCTCTCGCTTTAGGGGAAGGGGTGGGGGTGAATCTGTCCTGTCCTGCATTACACATAGTCCCTTGATTTGAATGAGCGCTGTGTAACGCCCACATTCTCCTGCAGCGGCGCTGCGGGAAAGTTGTATTCTTACTGCCATATTTCATCACAATTTAAACCCATCACTAGGGATCCAAGCAGGGCTGAACTTTGTGATCAACATATTTTCAAAAGACCCTTCTAAGAAGTAGGAATTGCTGAAGGCGGCGGGTGGATGTTGTCATCGCCCCTTTGCTTCCTACTTTTTACTGCCCCTGGTTGCTCATTTGCAATTTATTGCCCTTCTGTAATCGATGGGTGGAAACGAGGCAATGAATGACAATTGGACAGAGAAAGGGCACCAGACAGGATGCTAAAAGGAAGAGAAAAAAGCAAATGGCCTAAGTTCGGTGCCTCCTTAGTGCCCATTTAGCGGAGTTGTCCAACTCCTATAAAAACCATAGCAACAACTCATGTCCCCAGTAAAATAAGACGGGGAGGGGGGGGGGGGACCCTTGCACTCATCCTCCCACTAAGCAAATATAAAGAGAGAGAAAATGTGCATTTACAGGAACCATCAGATGGAACAATTTCATGTGCTTATCCAAGATGAAGGTTTCACAACATTTCCAGTCTCACTACATCTAGAACACGTCTACAGTGGTCTCGAAGGGAAATAGATTTCTTTTAAAGGGGTTGACTCACTACATTGATTCATCTTATCTCAGTCCTGTTTTCTTGGTTTCATTTTGAATTCAGGGGCGGGTTTACTGGCTTAGAAGCCAGGTCTGTAGCTATAGCGACCAGTGCTGGCAGCCTATCAGGAGAGATCAAACAGGTCTGTAGCTATAGCAACCGGTGCTGGCAGGAGAGATCAAACAGGTCTGTAGCTATAGTGACGTGAGGAGCTGATGCAGCCCATACAAGAGGGGATATCTAGGAATAGGTAGGACACTGGTAATGGACATATATTGCAAAGTGACTTGTTTTTCCAAGATCTTTAACATAAAAAGCAATCATTGTAGTGAGACAACCCCTTTAAGGATGCATTAGCAGGGTTGTACCGATAGGCCTTGTCCCCACGGCACGGTTTTTCAGACGGTTTTTCGGTTTTAAAAGCTGTCTGCAAAACGGCTGTCAAACTTTAACATGGACCTCTATGGAAAATCCGTGCAGCGGTCACCACTGCCTGACGGGGGAACGAAAGGGCCCGATGTGGGATGGGGATAACGAAAGGACCCGACGGGGGTGGGGGTGTCTGGGGGAGAACGAAAGGACCCGGTGGCAGAAATGGAAGCAGCCACAAATGCTCATGTGAAAGAAGAAAAATAGTTTCCAGTGTCCCATAAAATGCATCTGATTTATTGAAGGCTTGTTAAAAATTATTCTTCAAAATACAAATCGTTTTAAAGTGATTAAAAGAATATTCTGGTCACTAATAAAGTTTGTCTGGCACTATGAGGGGCTGCAGCAGACGGGGCTCAGTCTTGTGGTCTGCACACTGAACCTGTAGGTTGTCGGCAACTTCCTACTCAACCAACCTCCTGCAGAAAGAGGAGCAGGGTCTATATAATCGCTTCTGTATCATGGTCAGGTGCTGACTCCAGCCCGCAGGGTTTATACTGTTCCACCCTGTGTATGATGGACAGTGAGACTCACAGAGATCTGTGGAAGGAAAACAAGCGGGCAGCATGGGAGGGGGGGGGCGTACAGTCGCCACATGTACAGCTATGTTCACACAGTGTAAGATTTTACAGTAAAAAGTGTTTTTCACAGGAGTTAAGTGCTTTTTCATGTTGTGCCGCGCCCGCTCTTCCTCTGAAGGCTGTTGGTACGTTCCTGGGCGTGCACTTAGTGTCTGCACTGCGCTGATTACAGGACCAGCCGTGTGGATGCGGTTTTACAAGTTTCAGGCCAAAGTGGTGCAAATTGTCCACAGGAATATTGACCGGTGGGCAGGGTTTTAAGTCTCCAGCAGGGCGGCTCCATTGGCAGATAAACTGGAGATCGTATCCCGTTCTATTCAGTGGAGTCAAATCTGCAGCAGAATCTAAACAATCTCCTGCAGATTTGCTGCACAAAAGCCGTACTATGTGCACTCACCCCTACAGAATAGAGAAGGCGGAGGACATAGTGTCATACAGCTCCGGGTGACCGCAGATAGTTGTGTAGAGGAGACATGGGAGGGGGAGGCAAAGTTACCACATAGAGTGGGGGGAGGGGGGGAGACCTGACAGTCCCAAAGGGGGGGGGAACCTGACAGTCACCAAAGGGGGGGGGGGGACCTGACAGTCACCAAAGGGTGCGGGGGGGGGGACCTGACAGTCACCAAAGGGGGAGGGGTTGGGGGGAGACCTGTCAGTCATCAAAGAGGGGGGGGGGGGTTGGGGGGAGACCTGTCAGTCATCAAAGAGGGGGGGGGGTTGGGGGGAGCCCTTTGCCCAGTCATCAAGAGGAGGGGGGGGGGGGGAGACCTGACAGAAGTTGGCGGCGCTCGGGTCACAGAGGATAGTAGTAGGAGTTCAGAGCCGGCAGAGGGCGCTGTAGTTTCTGCCCCCTCATTCCCCTCTATGTGGCTGCCGCCGGTGGTGTCCCCGGGATTCCCGCAGTTATCGGGGCCGCACTGCTATCAGACCCCGCGCAGAACTCGGCTGCAGCCGCCATTCGGTCAGACAGGTGACAGCTCCCAGGGTCACCGCACAATGCCGGCTCCTACCGCCCCGCAGACACCCGCAGCGCCCGCTCCTCCGCGCCACACAGCCCGGGCCCGCACGGCACACAGCAGCCTGCACCCCCAGGCAGCAGCTCACCTCCCTGCGGACGTTTAATAGCGCGTAATAATCATCGTTCTCCACTTCTTCCTCCATAAAGGCCGCCGCCATCTTCACAACCTTTCACCTTGACCACCGAGTGCAGCGAGAGTACAGACAAGCCGGCGGCGAGGACGAGCCGCACAGCGCCACCTGGAGGGGCGGCGAGAAACTACAGCTGATATGCAGCCTTCAGCAGCTGGACAGCGCACACTCCGGAGACCAGAGGGACAGGGGAGATGCTACAGTGGTGCTGAGCAGCATGATGGGCCCCTGGGCAGAGCTTTCCCAGAGCCATAACTTTTTTAGTTTTCCACCTACATAGACATATGAGGGTTTTTTATTTTGCGGGACAAGATGTACTTTCTAATGGTGTCATTCACTGTACTACATAGAATATACTGGAAAACCGCAAAAAAATTCTAAGTGGAGCAAAAAGTGAAAAAAACTTACTTGCTCCATGTTTGCGGGAATTTTGTTTTTATGCCATTCACTCTCCAGTATAAATTATGTGTTATCTGTATTCTGCAGGTTGATATGAATACGGCAATACCAAACATGTACGGTTTCCCTTATGGTTTGGTATTGTAAAAAAAATTCCAAATGTTTTCTATTTTTGAAATTTGCACGGCAGCGCCATTTTCTGCAGCCACTCACTTTTTTTGTACTAACACCTAGAGGTGCAGTGACATCTGTCTGTTCCGGGGCCCCATACACAGTAGAGTTAGTAGGGGTGCAGTGACATTCGTCTGCTCTGGGCCCCCATATGCAGTAGGGTTAGCAGAGGTGCAGTGACATCAGTCTGCTACCGGGCCCCATACCATAGGGTTTATCAGGGTGCAGTGGGCATCCGTTTGCTCTGGGGCCCCATACACAGTAGGGTTAGCAGGGGTGTGGTGACATCCGTCTGCCCCGGGCCCCATATGCATAGGGTTAGCAGAGGTGCAGTGACATCTGTCTACTCCGGCCCCATACACAGTAGGGTTAGCAGAGGGGGAGTGACATCCGTCTGCTCCGTGCCCCCTCCGCAGTAGGGTTAGCAGAGGTGCAGTGACATCCGTTCTGTTTTCCGGGGCCCCATACACAGTAGGGTTAGCAGAGGTGCCCGTGACTCCGTCTGCTCCGGGCCCCATACAACAGTAGGGTTAGCAGGGGTGCAGTGACATCCGTCTGCTCTGGGGCCCCATACACAGTAGGTTAGCAGAGGGGGCAGTGACAAACTGTCTGCTCCGGGCCCATACACAGTAGGTTAGCAGAGGTTGGGAGTTTACATTGTTTGCTCTGGGGTCCCCCCTACAGAGTAAGGTTAGCAAGGTGCAGTGACATCCGTTTTGCCCTTTGGGGGCCCCATAAAGAAATAGGGTTTGCAGAGGTGCAGTGACATCTGTCTGCTCCGGGGCCCCATATACAGTAGGGTTAGCAGAGTCAGTGACAACAGTCTGCTCCGGGGCCCATACACAGTAGGCAGGGGTGCATTGACATCCTCTCTCGGGTCCCATAAACAGTAGGGTTGCAAGGTACAGTGACATCTGTCCTGGGCCCTGGGGCCCCATAAAGAGTAGGGTTAGCAGAGGGTGCAGTGACATCCGTCTGCTCTGGGCCCATATACAGTAAAGGGTTAGCAAGGTGCAAGTGACATCTGTCTGCTCTAGGGCTCCATACCCAGCAGGGTTAGCAGAGGGGCAGTGACATCTGTCTGCTCCCCGGGGCCCCTACACAGTAGAGTTAGCAGAGGTGCAGGGAAAATGC
>JAODAL010019971.1:0-70623 GCA_025379985.1 Phyllomedusa bahiana | reverse complement strand
AGGGCTGCCCGGGGCTGTAATGTGTTATCCCTGCTCTCTCGTCGGCTGTCAGACCTCTGATCCTCCCCGCGCACAATCACATCCCTCATGACAGACCTCCTGCTGCGTGCCCGGCGGCCCATGCCCCCATTTGGGGGAGAGTCCCCCAGAAGCAGACTTGGATTATGCTTTTATTTGGCAAAATGCCCCCGAAAAAAAACATAAAAAAGAATTTTCTATAAATCACCAAATTGTATTCAAAATAGAAAGGTATAAGGCAGAGAGTATCCCCCATTGAAAGTAGCATTTGCCCAGTGTCTTATCAGCCCTCTGTACTCATTTAGATTTATCCGGTCTTTTAAAACCCATACATCCAAACTCTCCCTTTTTGGCGGGGGGGTCCCCTTTTTTGGGGCCCCCTCCCCCCCCCCGGGGGAGTTGGCTTTCCCTCCCCCGCCAAGGGGGCGGGGCCCTCCTAATGGCCGCGGCGAAGGTACCTAGACCTCCCTTTTTGGGCCCGCCCCTTCCCACAGGGGTGAACCCGCTGCCCCCCTTAAACCCCCGGGACTCACTGTGCGGGGGGGAGGCAGGAGGGATCGTTCCCTCCCCCCCTCCCCTTATGTCCGGGCCCGGTTTTTCCCGCAATAACAGCAGGGCGCAGGGGAATTTGACGCGGGCTGCAGGGGAGGGACCGGGGGCTCTCTCATTTCCCCCCTGCGCCCGAGAATCGTCCGGAGCGGCCGTCTGCGGGAGCCTGTGAGGTAAGGGTTTTTATTATTTTTTTTTTTTTTAGCTTTTGGGGGGGCTCTCCCTGAAAAATGGGGTATAACTTTTGGGGGGATTTTTCCAAATTGGGGGGTTCCCCGTTTGCCCGGTATTCAAATCAAAACCAAAGAACAGTATCGGCCGATTAAAATTGACCCCAAACAGGGTTGGTCAGATTTTCATTCATGTTTCAAGCAATTCTGAAAAGCAAAGCCTTACCACATTTTTTGTATAAACTCTAATCAAGATAAACGCGGCGCGTAAAAAAAGGGGAAAAGGAGATGCCCATTTTAGGCAGCTGTTAAGTACACTTTATTGGTCCTTTTTTGGGAAAAAAGTCTCTGGGATTGATTAGCCAAAACTTCGTGATTTTCCAGTAAACGAAACTTCAGGAAGGGAGACAATAGCTGAGGCACATCTTTGAGGAAACAATAAAAAGTGGTCACATCCTGACCATTTTAAATTCTTATATTGCTGTCATTCTCCACAAAATTGATTCCGCTCAGCAAATCCCTTTATAAGGAGAAAAGTTTGGGATTTATAATTATACATATAACCAAATTGTTTCAAACCTCTCTACCTTCACATCCCCCCTAAAGACCAAAAATTTTCTCCACGTCCCTATTGCCCCTTCCTGAAACTAAGATAGCAATGAGCTTTGAAACTGCTCACACGGGGGGAAAGGGGGGGATTTCTTCAGAAGTTTTGTGAAAAAAAAAAAGGGGGGGAATTCAACACGCAACTTCCATGACCTCCCTAACATGTAGGTTCTCCCCTAAACTGTCCCTTCAAATCAGAGAATTGACCTTGTTCATATTTTAGGGGGGTCTTGGTAGAAGGGGATGTAGAAATCCCTCTTTCATCACGTCACAAGGCTCCTTTTCGTGCAAAAGGGAAATTCCTGAGGGTGGCTCCCCCCCCAGCATCCGGGCCAATAATTTTTGTAGAGGGAACGCAGCAGCAATACAAACATGCACCAAAATATAACTAGTTACCATGCCCCCGTTGTAACCCGTTTCCCAGCCTAGTCCAATCAGTCAGCAGGGGGCCCAAGAATTTCCCCTTTAATTTCCTTGGCAACTCTTTTCTTACCTAGGCCGATGTGTTTTTTCCCCATTCCTCCTGGTTGTCTATATAGGTGCGCATTCTTCCCTATAAGCCAAAAATCCTCCTTTCTCACCCAACCAGGTCGATGGCTAACCCTTTTCGAAAGGTTCCTATATTGGGCCAAATTCCATAACTCCCTAAAACCCACCCTACTGTAATTAACAACCTTTGCTGATTATAATAAATGAATTAAAATCCAGTCCACATTCTTAAAAATTTAATTTGGGGGGAATAAGGGAAGCAACCCTGCAGCAATTTGACTAGGCTTTGAATGATCTGGGACCCCCTTGGGCACCCAATAGAATCTTATCCTACATCTACCATAATACAATTTTATTCCCGGGGCGTGTTACACAAAATAAAATACCCCTGTCAAAAAAGGATCGGGGGCCATACCCCGGGGGGAAAACACCCTTCTGGCAGGGTTTTGGGGGGAAATTTTTCACAACATCAATGAAAAGTTTGCCACTTTGGGTTAATCCCAAAAAAATCACTATAGCATTAGCTATAGGTAAAACAAAAAAAAAGGATATAAACAATCATTTTGTCACGGGGTCCCTTTTACAATGGAAGCAGGGACCACGTGGGCTTTCCCCCCAAATTTCATGCCGTGGGGGTAATCAGATAACATAAGGGGCCTTCAAACTGGGCTCCGGCAATTCCCCTTAAAACCTTTTTATGTAACTGGGCTCCTGTTTGAAAATCGCACCTTTTCCCCCCTGTGGATTCTGGAAGACAAGCAAGACTGCAAGAAAATTTATCACCTTTAAAATTCAATCACAATTGTACAGTCCCTGTCACTTTTTTTCCCCTAACTCTTCTCCCTGACCTCAAACACAAAGGGGGCTCCCAAAACTATCTCAAGGGGGTTAGCCTTTTTTGCTTGGGGGGTGTGCCTAACGGGGTAAGAACAATTGGGGAAAAAAAAAAGGGGTTGGCCAGGGCAAGGGGACTCACAGTATTTTGAAAACTTATCTTGAGGCCCCACCTTTCTCTCTCCCCTTCGCAGAGCTTTTGGGGGTGGTACCGTGTGGGGGCCCAAATCTCCCCTAACATTTTTCCAAATTCTGGGAAAACCGGGGAAGAAATCTGGACCCGGGTCCACTCGATCCCCTGGGGATTCCCAAATCACAACTATTTCAGTAATCATTTCTTTCCCTTCTTGAGGTCAGTTGGTCACGGGGTAGGCTTCGGGGCCCACCTGAAAAAAATGTCTTTGAACCAAAACAATTAAATTTTCCCGCTCTTAGCATCTGGTTGGGGGTCCATTTAATCCTTTGGGAAAGGATATTTGGCTTCCCAAATGCTGCGGGGAACTTGAGGGGTTGGGGGAAGGGGTTTTCGGTGGTACAGATAGTAATGCTTGTTGTGGGCGCAATCATGGAACTGATTCGGGACAGGGTACAACTTCTGCACAACGAGTCCTTTTTTTCCCCACGTAGTCTCCAGGGGCCCATGCTGAAATAAAAATTCGTCGGGTAAACAGACAAGGCCTTTCCTTTCCCAAATTCCTTTTCGAGAGTTGCTCCATCTTTTTTTCTTCCCATTTTGGCTTCTCCTTTGCAGTTGCCAATGTTGTTCTGCTGTATTCTTTTTTGGGGGGGCCACCCGGGGCTTCCAAAAGGCGGAGTTACATTTTCCTGTTGTTTAAGAATTCCTTCTTCTGGGCTCGTGTTTACCAAATGGGCTCGGGATCCAGCCTTGGATACACTACACCAAGAGCTGCTGCTTTGGGGTTTGGTCGCTGTTGGTTTCCTCGGGTCTGTTTTCTTTCCTTCCATGGGCTTTAACCTTTAAATGGCTACCTTTTGGGCAGTTCAAGTGGGGCCATTGAACTTGATCTTACTGCTGCTTGTGGGGTTCCCCCCTGCTGTGATAAACCTCTATTCTTCCTGAGTCCAAAGTCATGTGCTATGCCATGGGCAATCCGAATCAGCCATTTTATTGCCGCTTCCCTTTGGGCCATTTACAGGCCTTCCTCCAGAGCTTGTTTTTTCGAAATTGAGCTGAAAAGTTGGGGGCATCCCTTCTCCATGGGGATTTCATCTTCTGTGGTTATTCAAACCCTTATAAAAAACCCCCTTTCGTAGCTATTTGAACCATCTTTTCCCAGGTGAGATCCCTTGGGGAATTTTTTCATACCCTGTGAATGGGCAGCGTCGTTCTTGCAAGGGGGTTTTAAAAATCATGGGGTCACTCTGGGGGTTTTTCCCCTTCTGTCTCTTTTCCCCCCCCGTGTAGTGGAAGAAGAGTGGTGGGTGGGGGAGCAGTAAAGAGCACTGTAACGTAGATGGCGCTGATGAGCATTTGCTTTCCCGGCGCTGTTGGGCTCACAATCATGGGGGGGGTGAAAAATCATATGTCCCAGGGCGATGTCTCGGGGCTTACCCGTAAAAACTTGCCGTGAAAACCCTTTAAGCATTTTTGGGGCGTCCCCAGCAATGGATCCAGACTACTGAATATATCCCCAAGGGGGGGTTGTTTCAAGCATGGTCTTTAGTGAGGGCTCCAGAGGCGTGTTACATGGGGATGTAAGGGTATTAGGACACCAATTTAGTAAAGGGTTGGATCGAATTTTCAGGCCTTTTTCCTTAGACAAACGACACAGGGTATGGCATACCAACATCGTCAACCTTTAAACCAAATCCCCTTTGGGACTTTGTAGTGGTAGTGGGAAACTTGGGCATGGGGTTCCATTGGGGCATCATAACTGCAGATAAGCCCTTTGGGCACAGCGGGGACGCTACCCATTTTTTCAGATGCGGGCAAAAGGGCTAATTCCATGCCTTTTTGGATATCCCCGTATTTGGCCATCATGACTAGAAGGGCCGTTCAAGTAGATTTACAGGGCAGTGTCTATACTAGGGAAAAGGGGTCATCAAGTCAGGAAGGGGCCAGCATTAATTTGGCACGGTTTAGGGGGGACTTATGAATGCACCCCTACCCCAAAACACTAATATGTCTGAGGAGTCTGGACCCCAGGGGGTATGGCCTTCTGAAAAAATTTTCATAATTTTGTAGGAAAATAAAACCGAGGAAAAGTGGGGGGGGAATGGACCCCTTGTCATGAAAATTTATCTATTTTATTTAAACCCGAAACCAAAACATTATAATGAGATGTAAAAACTGAATTGTTCCTTGTCAATATTTTGCCACATGACCCGGGCCCACAGCCCCTGGGTTTTAAAAAAGTGCAAGGGGGGAAACTCCTGGCCCCCTCAGGGTAGCAGACCCGTCTCCATTGGCCCCTTTTCCTTCAAAAAATTCCCCCATCCGGTTGCCTCAGAACCAGCTTTTTTTCCCTTATAACTGTCCACCCCCCTCGTTGTGACAATTGGGTTTTTCGGGGGTAACTATGGCTCCCCCCTGATGGGGGATTTCCCTGACCCCCGAGAAACAGTCTTGACCACCGTGCGGGGCTTTAACATCAACTGGGCTGGGGTCCCACCTTTCCAGATTTATCGGGCCCCGGAAGGGGGACAAGCACGGGGCCCCCCATTCCCCGAAACCCCCCCTTACCAACGCGGGGGGAGACCCCCGCCTGCGGGTCACCCCTCTCCCCCTGATTTTTTTGGGGCTTTAGGGGGGGACTTTGGGGAAAACATCATTTTTCTTTTAGTGCTTGCTCAACAGCTGCTTATCTTCAGAATTACTCATTACACAGGCGTAATTTGCTTTTTTTCTCAAATCTCATAATATAAATTTTTTCACCTCCCTTTTCTTCGATCAAAAATACACACTCATTTTTTTGACTGAGCCTACAATTTCTCATTTCACCTTTGAGCCCAGGGGAAAAAGTCCCCGCACACTACCCCCCCTAAAAGAGGGTTTTAATCGAAACCAAGGGATAACTCTCCGAATTCAGTGTGAAAGATAACAAGTTGTACTTAAAAAAAAAATTAACCCCGAATGCAGTTTTTTTTCCTAACTAAACAAAAAATTTTTCCATAATTTTTTTCCCTTCCTTATCCTTCCTCCCAAAACTTTCAACTTCCCCCAAACCTTCTTTTTGCAAACTTTTGGCCCCCAGGTGACCTTCCCCTCCAACCCTCTTTTTAGATAATGCCCCCTTTGATTCTCCCTACCCTTGCCATTTTGATGGTTGCAATCTTCCCTTCTTTGACAAACCCACCAAATTTACATTTTTAATGCTTTTTTTACATACTTTTTCCCTTTTTTTTACATACAATTTCTTTAACATCTCTGCCCCCTTTACAATTATGTCTTTGTGAAGCATTTAAAAAATTTTGGTGTTTTTTATTGGGGGGTCTCCAAACCGACAAAGACTACCACCCCTGGCCACCCCTGTGCCCAATGGGCTCACAACAAAGGGTTCTTCAAATAATAAAAATCCCCCAACTTAACCAACAAATCCCACCCTTTTTGCCCAATGTGGGACCGACCCTTTCCCCGGGCTTTTGCCAAAATATATGTATATTTATATGTTTTAGAATAAACCCTGCATTATTCCAACCCGGAAACCCACCTGAATATTCAGAAATACGATTTGTCCTAAAATAACCCAACTCCCACCACTCAACAATTAACCTTAGGAGTCAAGTTCCCACATATTTAGCAACCTACCGGGCCAAAGGGTTCGTGACAAAACAGTGACAAACCGAACTACTGAAGTCAACAAAACAAAGTCGAAACGTACCGGCTGGATAAAATTGTTAGGTTGATCACTTTAAGTGCCACCCCGGGCCAATACCCAAGCAATCTACTAACCGGGGGACACAAAATGGCCAACGGTAGTTTTAAAACTATAATGTATAACTCACCGTGACCTTTAGAGGCGAGTCCCAAATTTTATATCCTCCGGGCCTCAAACGCCCGTGGCAGGTTCGGGGCCTCGGGGGTCCTGACCACCGCAGATCACGCCCCCCGGTGCGGCGCCTAATGTTGGGGGACGTTTACCAACATTGGGGGTTCACCCTTTGCCCCCGGGTTTTCCCAAAAAACAACCAGAAGAACATGACGGCCGATTTTAAAATTGGGTCAGACACAGGGTTTTTGGTCCCGATTTATTTTGTTTCAAGCAATTCGACAAAACAAAGCCTTACACACAATTTTTTATAAACTTAATCAAGATAAACGAGGCGCAGTAGAGAAGAAGGGGGCGGGTGGGCCATTTTAGGCACGTTAAGTACACTTTTTTTTTTCCTTGTCTTGGGGAAAAATCTCTGGGTTGCATTAGCCAAAAATTCATTTTTTTTCCATGAAACGAAATTCAGGAAAAAGGGAACAATAGGGGGCACATTTTAGGGAAACAATAACAATGGTCACACCTGACCATCTTAGCTCTTCAATTTGTGCATCATTCTCCACCCAAAAAGGTTCCGCTCAGTGAAATGCCTTATAAGGAGAAAAAACTGGGATTTCATAAATTTATACATAAAACACAAAATGATTCAAACCTCTCTACCTTCACACCCGGCTACAAAGGGGGGATCTACCCGCAACAAGGGGACATCTACCTGGCAACAATGGGGCACTACCTGGCAACAAGGGGCATTACTTGGGAACAAAGGGGCACTACCTGGCAACAAGGGGACATCTACCCGAAAAAGAGGGACATCACCTGGCAACAGAGGGGGGATACCTGGCAACAGAGGGGACATCTCCCGGCAACGAGGGACATCTACCTGGCAAAGAGGGGGCACTACCTGGCAACAGAGGGGGAATCTACCCGGCAAAAAGGGGGAAATTACCCGAAAAAAGGGGGCATACCCCGGCAACAGAGGGGGCATCTACCTGGGAACAATGGGGGGACTACCGGCAACAAAGGGGGGACACCCGGCAACAGGGGGCACTACCTTTGGGTAACAAAGGGAGCACCTACCTGGCTAACAAAGGGGGGCACCTACCTGGCTAAAAGATGGGGGCACCTACCTGCTAAAAAGGGAGGCACCTACCTGGCTAACAAGGGGGCACCTACCTGGCTAACAAGGGGGGCACCTACCTGGCTACAGAGGGGCTTTCTACTTGGTACAAGGGGGCATCTCCTGCCTTTAAGGGGCACTCCCTGCTTATGGGGGGTTACTACCTGGCTATAAGGGCATCTACCTGGCTTTCTTCCAAAGCTGTTATGCAGTTATGTGGAGTGGGTGTGGCTTTTTGAAGGATTGTGGCATACTGACAAGATGGGCGTGTCCATGCAAATTTGTGTCGCAGCGCGCTACGCGCGCCGCCCACTACGGTCTCCTGCTTTTTCATTTTCAAAAGTTGGCAACTATGCTTAAGACCCAGCAGCCTCTGCAGTTACCAACTCCTAGCACATGTCCTTCCTGCTGATTTGTATATACAGTTGTCATTGAGCATTGTGAGTGCAGTGATTAGAAAGGCAGGGACAGTAATAAACTGTCTCTGGCTTCTCTCTGGAGAGCCAGGCTGCTGCTGAAAGCCAGCTCTCTGCTCCAGCAGCTGCACAATCATCGTACAGAAGTGAATTCTACAAGGAAGTTCCAGAACATCCTTACAGAGTTATATGCTGACCATGCATATGTTTAGGGTATGTTCACACAGCAATTTTTGTACATATTCTGCACACAAAATACACCCAAAACAATGTTCTAAATACTTCCCTTAGATTGCAATGTAAAATTCAGATGACGCATATTTTACTTTCTGTATTTTAAGCGTGCCTGGAAATAATTGACATGTCCATTCTTTCAGGCATTATATGCGCCATAAATTAATAAAGAATAGGAGGCAGAAATCTGCCGTGGGCACTGCACGTCATATTCATGTTGAAATTACGCACTAGCAAGCGGCGTGCAAGTGTACCTGCCGCAAATACATGGTCTGCACATACCCTTAAAGTCAATGGGCAGTTGTCAAGCAGTTAAGGTGCCAGTACACCATCTAGCTGTTGTCTTAAACCTTTTTTGGCTAACAGCTATTTCTTCAAACGCCTCTCACCCATGCACATGCACAAGTAACTTGGCCGAGCATGCATATGTTTTCCATTGGGAGTGAAGAGGAAGCCACTGTCAGACTAATTTAACATAGTCAATTCTTCTCTCTTCTCTGTCAGAGAAGCAGGGAGGAGTAAAGGGGAGCCTCCATACATATTAGACAGTTGGATGGTCCTGCCAAAATCAGGGAGTTCAGCCGACTATTGTCTAATGTGTATGGGAGCCTTTAGCCAACTTCTGTATGAACAAACAGTCCGTGCCTCTGAAAGTCGTGTATACATTAAGAGATAGTTGGGTCAGAGATAGTAATGAGGTTGAGGGGCCAGTATATGTTAGCATACCTCACAAAAGAAAATAGAATGGAAAAGAAGGCAACGTCATTTTCGACCTAGGTAAAAAAAAAAAAACTATATGTTTAACGGATGCTGAGACAGTCAATGGTTGATAGATGCCACTGATGGTATTTGTTAGTGACCTCCAACAAATGTATGATTTAGAAAGTTCCAGTGAAGTCACTGTCCACTGGACAATCCTCACGGGAGCTTCCTCTTGCCTCCTGCTATGTTCCCGGAGTGATCGCTATGATCAGGTGCCACACTGATAATACATCTGTATCATGTGTATTTATGTCTGCGCTGTAAACGATCGTCAAGGGTACCTGACCTAGCTGATGCATGGCGCTCTCCTTGGTGCCCCCAGCAGCATTGCCGCCCATCATATCTACTCAGAGTGAATCGACTTTCATCAATGAGGACCTCATCCAGTGTAGATGCTCCCTGGCCCATGCAAGACGATGATGCCTGTGCCTGGTGGTGTGGTCAGGTTGTCTAACCCGCAGACCACACTGATGTAAACGGTTACAAATGCTCTGACGTGACACGTGGGAGCCTCTCAGCTGTGTGGCATTCATTATTTGATTCCGCAGGGCATTATTTACAATGAAGTGGTCATCAGTGTGTGATGGAGCTAAAGAACATTCACTTTGCCTTTCTGTGAATCTTCCAGTCACTCTGTATCTCTGTTGAAACCTGCTGATGACACTCTGTGACACTCTAAGCTCAGTGGCCACTTCCGTCTGAGAGCATCCTGCTTGAAGCCTTTCAGTGGCAAGGTACGGTTGATCAATTTTAAGGCATTGTCTTGGTCTCATGATGTCAAAGTGTGAACAGCATGAGGAGGAGGACTGCTTAAATCCCAATTCAGATTTATCCCCTATATTTATTGGGCAATTCAGGGATCAAACAGCTGTTGTGAATTCTACCATTAAGCTCATTGTTAGAGATCAGCAAGTTGTATAAAAAGTACTGAAACATGTAACAGTTGGACATGTGCATTTTAAAGTTAAGAGATGGGCTCATTTAGTTCATTTAAACATTTTTCAAGAAATGTTATGTTCAACCAAAAGCCAAATATCCCTAACTTTTGTGAGTAGTGTATGTCTGTATACCAGCAAAAATGTATTCAGTTGTTTATAATAGTGTAGACATAGACTACAATAAACTAAATGTAGTGTTTTTATAATTACATTTGTCTGTTTTCAGCTGAATATTTTTTATTTGTGGGAAAGAACAGTGTAGAGAAGTACAGTATTCTAGCATATTATTACTAATCTGTAAGAGTAAGGGCACACTTGGGGGCCAAGATGCAGGGACGGTGCTCCGCTGTAGTGGCTGCTGTTGGGTTTATAGCCTTACAGGGGTCAGACTTGGCAGGATAGCCCTTTGGACTATATGCCGGAGCAGTGCTCTTCCCCTGCCTGTCAGCCTATAGTCAATGACATTGGCGTAGCTCTAGGGGTCCCAGTGGTTGCACTTGTGACCAGTTCCCTAAGCTACAGGCCCCTCTCACCACAGGCTGACAGCCCCAGGTTATGATCAGGCAGAGCATTGCTGAGTTACAGCTACAGTGCAGTTACAGCTGCGCAGTCTTCTCTATCCTCCTTGCATTCATCTATGATTACTGCGGAGAGAAAAGAGAAAGTTAAACCTGGGACAATGCTTCAGCCTCCAGACGTGAGTAACCACAAAACCCCAGGTATGTAACATTGACCCTTACACTACCCTCCATTAGGGATCCTTCCATTAACTCCCTTACTGCCCTATACCACCATGGATGCTTACATTAACCTTTCCACTACCGTACATCAAATCTTCTTACATGAACCCCTGCACTGGCCAAGACCAGGGGTGCTTACATTAACTTTTCCAAAGCCTACACCACGAATACTTGCATTAACCCCTTCACTAACCTAAGCCACCAGAGATGCTTACATTAACCTGCTTATTGCCTTACTCCACCAGAGATCTTTGCATTAACTCTTCACTGACTTAGATTACCAGGTATGTAGCTTTAACCCTTCCACTACCTTTCACCAGGGACCTTGCTATTAACACTTCACTGCCCTAGATTGTCAAGGATATTTACATTACCCCCTCCAATGTCCTAAATCAGGTGTCCTTACATTAAGCCCTCTACTGCCTCCATCAGGAATCCTTACATTAACCCATCATTGCCCTAGACCATCAGGGATGCTTACATTAATCCTTTCACAACCTTATGCCACCAGGGATTCTTGCATTAATCTTTTCACTGTCCTAGCTCACAAGCTACAGTATGTAGCATAAACACTTCTTCTTCCTCCACAGGTATCCATACACAAACCACTATAATTCTCTAAACCACTAAGGATCCTTAAATTAACCCCCTCACTGCCCGGGACCACAGGGTATTTTGAGATAAGCCACGTCACTTATCTAGAGCCCCAGAGATCCTTCCATTTATCCCCACAAAGTTAGGGGGGGACCTGGCCAATTTTCTCACGTTTCCCATATACAGTGGGAAAAATAAGTAATTGATACGGTGATTTAGTAAGTTTTCTCACCTACAAAGAATGGAGAGGTCTGTAATTTTTATGGTAGGTACACTTCAACTGTTAGAGACAAAATCTAAAAAAAATCCAGAAAATCACACTGTATGATTTTTACAAAATTTAAATTTTGGGCATTTATTCCCATGAATAAGTTTTTTGTCACGACCAACCAGCAAGAATTCTGGCTCTCACAGACCTGTTAGGTTTACTTTAACAAGCCCTCCTACTCTTCCCTCATTACTTGCATTAATTACACCTGTTTGAACTCATTACCTGTATAAAAGACATCAGTCCACACACTCAATCAATCACACTCCAACCTCTCCACCATGGCCAAGAACAAAGACCTGTTTATGTGCACCAGGGAAAACATTGTAGACCTGCACAAGGCTGGAATGGGCTACAGGACAATAGGAAAGCAGCTTGGTCAGGAGACAACAACTGCTGGCGCAATTATTAGCAAGATCTCGCCTCGTGGGGCAAGGATGATTCTGAAAAAGGTCAGGAATCTGACCCGAACTAAACTAAACTGAGTGTAGAGTGAGCTGAAACTCTATGTAGCCCAGCTACAGTCCCGAAATCTGAAAGATCTGGATAAGATCTGTATGGAGGAGTGGGCCAAAATCCTTGGTGCAGTGTGTGCAAACTTGGTCAAGAACTACAGGAAACTTCTGACCTCTGTAATTGCAAACAAAAATTTCTGTACCAAAATTAAGCTCTGTTTTTCTATTGTATCAAATATTTATTTCATGAAATAAAATGCAAATTAAATTTTAAAAAATCAGGGATGGTGTTTTGGGGGTTGTACTTTTTCTTTTTTCTCCTTTTAAAACACGGAGAGTGGATTTGATGCCAAATTGACCAAGTTTGTGCAAAAATTCTATTCCCCACAGGATCCATCCCAAAAACCCTAAAATTCTCAAAACCCAAAGGACCCTTTAAAATTTAACCCTCATCCCCGGGGACCACAGGGTTTTTTGAGATAACCCACGTTTTTATCTAGACCCCCAGAGTCCTTCCCATTTATCCCCAAAAAGTTGGGGGGGGACTGGCCCAAATTTTCTCACTTTTCCCCTTTACAGTGGGAAAAAAAGTAATTGATCGTGATTTTTTAAGTTTTTCACCTACAAAGAATGGAGAGGTCTGTAATTTTTTGGTAGGTACACTTCAACTGTAGAAAAAAAATCTAAAAAAAAATAGAAATCACATTATGATTTTTCATAATTAATTTAAATTTTTATTGCTGAAAAAATATTTGTCCCCCGCCCAAACCAGCAAGAATTTGGCCTCCAGACCTTTTAGGTTTACTTAACAACCCCCTACTCTTCCTCATTACTTCATTAATTACACTGTTTGAAAATCATTACCTGTATAAAAGAACAGTCCACCCACTCAATAAACACCTCCCAAACCCCTCCCCATGGCCAAAACAAAGAGTGTTTTTGTGACCCGGGAAAAATTTTAGACCCGCCAAGGTGGAATGGTACGGACAATGGAAAGCACTTGGTCGGGAGACAAACAACTGGGGCAATTATTAAAGATTCGCTGTGGAGTAAGGATTTTTTGAAAAGGTAGGAACTGACCAACTAAACAAAACTGAGCAAGAGTGAGCTGAAACTCTATGTAGCCAGTACGTCCCGAAATCTGAAAATTGGAAAGATCTGTATGGAGGGGGGGCCAAAACCCTTGTTGCAGTTGTGCAACTTGGTCAAAAAATACGGAAATTTTGACCTTAAAATTGAAAAAAAGTTTTCTTTTACCAAAATTTTAAGTTTGTTTTTCTTTTGATCAAATACTTATTTATGCAAAAAAAGCAAATTAAATTTTTAAAAAAGGATGGTGTTTTGGGGGGTTGTATCATCTTTCTTTTCCCTTTTAAACACAGGTGGATTGATCCCACATCTGCCCAAACATGACCTTCTCCCATGCCCCCTCTGGATATCCAGAAGTCAGGCGAACTTCAAATGGGGCGGGAATTTTTTGAGCGGGGGGAATGGCAGCCTTGCAGGTTTTTTTCCCAAGAGGGCATAGTGTTTAATACCTAACTTTGATGTGGTCTAGCTTCTTAGGTCAGTGATGGTCCCCGTGTATTTCTGGGTTTGATTCCTGATGTTTCCCTGATTATCTTTATCCCAAGGTGAGATCTTGCATGGAGCCCGGGACGAGAATGATTGGACAGTCTTTTGTTCTGCCTTTTTCTGAAATTGCATAAGGAAGAGAGAAAAAAAAGACATGGTCCCACCCCACTTACCATTCGTTGATCTATTGCTTTCAGCAAAAATATTTTAAATAGAAACAGGGGGTTCCTAGTTAATTTTTGATCAAACATATAACCCCCCCTTTCCACTTCTTGGCACCTCTATAAAGTGGGTCCTAAACTAAGATTTTGTGGAAATCCCTAAAAAACAAATTTATGCTCCTATCATACATAAAAAAATTTTGAGTTCTCGGTTACTATTTGACAAAAGTTTTTTAAAACTGCCACGACTTTCAACGTGATCTCAAATCGGGCAGTCCTATACTATCTTCGGTTGACCCAGTGAGGGGCCTGGAATTGGGTCTATTGAGAGGTAAAAGATAGTATAGACTGCCCGATTTAAGATCACGTTGAAAGTCGTGGGCAGCTTAAACATCTTTTGATCAAAATATGTGAACCGAGAATCTCAAAGTTTTTTTCATAAACTATGATGTAGCACCTCATGGTGTTCACTGGGGCAGTGACAGCAGCAGGGGCATTGCTAGGCCGTTACGGCTGCTGCCCCGAACCTACTCCAGACTACTGTTGCGCTCCGCAACAGTAAACTGGGCAGCGGTTATATACCCACCTAACTATGGATGGGGGCTTATATACTGTACCTGCCTAATTATGAAGGGCCACTTGCATACCTACCTAACTATGGAGGGGACCTATATGCCTTCCTAATTATGGAGAGCATTTATATACCTACCTAACTATGGAGGGGACTTATATACCCGCTTAACTATGGAGGGGACCTACATTCCTACTTAACTATGGAGGGGACTTACATACCCACCTAACTAAGGAGGGCACTTACATACCTACTTAACTAACTAACTAATTAAGAAGGGGACTTAAATACATACCTACCTAAGAGGGGGACCTTTTTACATGGATACCTACCTACTGGGGGGCATATATACCAACCTACTGACCAAGGGGGTCTAAATATCTAGTTAATATGAACACTACAAAAATTATGACAGTACTAAACTCTATTTCCCTCACCTCCTAAAGGTCATGGCTGTGGCCAGTCTTCTAAGGGTGTAGGGGACGGAGTTCAGGCAACACAATATGATCCTGAGGGTACGGGCCACATCCGCAGCACAACCTCCAGGGAGTTGGTCCCCCCTATGACATTGTGCCTATAAGCTGTGGCTCATAGTCCCCACCTATCATCCCATAACCCTCCACCTGTCACCCCATGGGGAGTTTGTACAGAAATAGGGAATTTGTTAAGGAGCTGCTGCAAAAGTGAGGATTCTAAGATGTGTGTGTAGTAAATTCTGCAGAGACGAGTCGTGATCGGGAGAAGTCATCATGGCGGTCTGGGGCGAAAGGAAAAAACAAGAGGATGACGACTACTCTGATCAGAAAAGACGCCACCTGTGAGTCACTGGCTGTAACTACACTATAATTAGATTTGTTTGCAGAGCCTATGTTGTTCTCGCTTGTGGTCATGGTCTGGTGGTATTATTTGGTTAGCTAGTGCTAGAACTGGAGTTGATGGTCTTAGTAACAGTATGATGCTACTATGTGTGGTGTATCTGCTCCATGTACAGGTGTATTATCTGGTGACCGTATTATTTAGAGGTATTACACTTGTAACACCCGGGATACCGATGATGTTGGGATCAGGTCTATATATATGTCACGGGTAGGACTCACAGTATGGCCGGTAGGATGACCCAGGTCCGGAATGGTGTCCACGAGAAAACCTTAGAATGTCTCCAATACTCGCCCCCACATGGCATGACAATGATGACAGAAACAAGCATTTGGGGATAGGGGTTGCTCTTTTATTTGCTGGACAACAGGCAATACAGATGTAAGTTATGATGATGATGATATAGTGCACTTTGCAAACAATACAAGTGGCTGCTATAGGCGAATATCCAAGTATAGTTGATGGAGTGGTTAGATATAGTTCTTTTGCTAGCTTGTAGGTACTTGGGTTAGTATATACGTATATATGATTGCTAATGATGGCTGCATCAGGGGTCTGTGCCTCAACGAAAATGGGTAACATAACTACTAGAAGCAGGGGACTGTGAGGGAGGACACATCAAGTCTTCAACAGTCAGCTATGGGACTCTTTCTTAAAATTCGTGTTCCAGACTATAATGAGGAACTGTGTATTGATACCAAGGTGTATGGATGAACACGGTCTGAAGTATTTCGGTAGTAGCAGACTGGGGACTTTCAGAGGAAAATGCTCTCTAGGAAGTACTTATCGTAAGAAGAGGGTATTTCAGTAGCTACAGCATAAGAGGATAACGAACTTCTCTATTGGTAATGTGGAGGAAATGGTATGTTTTACAGCTACCGCACTGAGTTGTATGCGCCCTGTGCTAAGAGCACACTCTGCAGAATCAGCAACTGTTCTAACTGAACTTTTTCTCCAGGACCAACAGGAGAGCCTGATTGGTTCTGGAGGGTCATGATTATAACGGACTTTCCTGTACATTTAAGACACATCACTAAGTCTTTCGATCAAAAACAGGGATCTATGGGAAATGTAGTTTCATTAAGATCCACAAAATGGCCATAGTTTGCAAACTCCATATTTATGTGTGCTGGTTTTATCAAAATGGAGAAAGAGGATGGGAGATATCTTGTATGTAAATGTCCATTATTACTACAGCCTGCAAGGACTATTAAAGGGAAAGGGACGAGCAGTACCGGGACATTACACACTATTGTACATAAATGAGTGGTTTTGAAAAGGCAAATTTCTCAGTGTTAGTTTTCATTACACAGTGATTGCTGATGTGATGGACATGATCTATGTGGAATACGTGTAAAATTAGTTACAGGAATATAAGTTTTTTTCTTTGTAAAAATACATGCCTCATTTCACGATGTGCCATGAAAAATGCTGTAGTGAACCAGTTTAATCTGGCAATATTCTTACACAGGGGTCCAAACTCCAGTCCTCCCGGTCCCCCAACAGGTCCATGTTTTTCTGATTTCTTAATTGAAGGTGTTTGAGTTATGCTGCCAAGGTGAATTTAATTATTGTCAGTAGCATTTGTGTGATACCCTGAAAAACATGGACCTGTTGTGTGACCCTGAGGACTGCGAGTTGGGGACCCTGTGTTTTACACAGAGGGCCCAGTCTCCGGATGTTTTAGGACCATAGCAATGCCCCTGGACAGCAACACCATTAAGGGAAACAACCCAGTGGCCCAACAACAGCATTGCTGATAGACCTAGAACTGCTCTGGGTCACACAACCACAGGTACTCAAGCAAAGCACGGCAATGGCCGTACAACAGCACTCACAACAAAAAAGAAACGGATCAACATGCTACCATTTCATGGCTCAAAGAAGCAGACTTATTGTAAGGGTGAGATGTGTATTTGATGTATACAGTAGGTTGATTACAAAGGGTAAAGTGTGAGACAGTGAAGCTAGGCCTGCAGCCATTCAGTGGGCAAACAGTTAAGTGGTGGAGACAATGCAGCTGTCTCTGCTAGCCCAAATCAGTGTGCGGCAGTTAGGTGGGGAGAAAGTGGAAAGTCTTGCGGCAATCAGTGTTGCAGCAGTTTGAGTGGGGAGAAGAAGAAGCTAGGTCTGCAGCAATCGGTGTACTGCTGTAGGGGAGGGCTACGAGTGACAGATATAAGAAGGATGGCCGACGGGTCTAGTGAGTTCTGTTTGTGGTTAGTTAGCCAATTTTCCTCAGATTTGTAACTGAGGACAGTTCAGTTATGTTTCAGTCAAATAGCTGATCTTAATACCACAGCCAGGCGATGGATAGGACAGGCTGGACGGGTGATATCAGCCATACTCACAGGACTTCACCGAACGAGGAAGAAGAGAGAGGTACAGGAGATGGAAACGAGGGGGAATGGCAAATCCCGTATTAGGTACATAGTGGGCAGAGGTGTTGCTGTCCTGAGAGTTGTACCGACAGAGAGAGGCCAGATCAGTTTGTATGAGTAGTTTGAGAGGAACCGTTAAGGCCATGTTCACACGGATTATTTGGCTGCAGATTGGAGCTCGTTACTGCCCGCCGGATTTGCGCCTGCTGTACGGACTTCCAATCCGTCGGAGGCAAGTTACAGTAATCCACTGCTTTCAATAGAGAAACTCTTGGATTACGTCGCTCCTCCCCGCTGGCGAATCGCTGCGGGCGGGAGAAACGTGACATGAACAATTATATAGTGCAGCGGTACGCGCAGTAAATAATGCCATTGTCTATGGGGCGGCGAGCGCTCCCCGCCGCGCCCGCGCCCCCATCCCGCCCCATATTCAAGCAGTCATGCGGGCGAAATCCGGCCCCGCAAATTACGGCTGTATATAGCAGTGGGTATGTGAACCTTGGGCACTAAGTCTTACGGTGGATTGATGGCTCAGTGACTGAAAGAGATGGAGGGAGGTCTGCAGAGTGAAGAGAGGAAAATAAATGGAAAATTGCCAGGGAGCTCATTTTAAGAGAGGAAGTCTTAGTATTGTACGCTATGATGATGTGATATCTGTGACAGAGTGAAATGTAACGTCCATAAGGATAAGTGCCGTGAGTAAAGCTGAAGACTCTCTTGGAACCAATGTTGTTTGTTGTTGCTTCAAGCGCGAGTGCACACACCTTTAAAACACCCGAGCTAAAGCAGTCATCAACATATAATGGCGAATGGTTTATCAAACTTTACTACTCCTATCATAAACACCTGGGTCAAATGGGGAGGGATTTGGACAAGATTAAAACAAAAAATGAGGGGACAGACTATTATAATTCAATCCAGGAAAGGTGAACATTTGTGATCCTTTCTTTTTTGTTGTGGTGTTGTATGGCGGCCATTGTTGCCGTGTTGCAGTTCCTGTGGGGTGGTGTGACACAGAGCCAGGGGGCTAGGTCTGGCAGCAATGGTGTTATTGGGCACTGGGGTTGAACTAAATTTACATAATTTTATTTTATTAAAATATAATTTAAAAAAACTATTTCTTATAATATTAATTTTTTAACATCAAATCACCCCTACACAAAATACTAAACAACATAAACACATATATATCTCATAAAATCACTACATTAAATTTTATAGTTTACCACAAAAAAACAAAAATCAAACAAATATCCTAATAATAAACCCTAATACAATAATTCACACTAAATATCTTAACCCAAAATAATTATACAACTCTCCAATTAACTTCCATTTCTTCTAAAATTCCTATATCAATCTTCTAAACACCTATCACAACTTACACATCTATTTACTTCTTTCAATACCCTCTCACCTAATATCTCTCACTCCAAAATATTATTAATTTCCAAACATCAAAACTTCCCAACCCCATCCCATCAACACCCCCCCACAACCATTAAAAAATTCAAAAAAAATAAAAATTCAAATAAAAACAAGCATGAATCTCGACCCATTTCCCCTACCTTCAACAAAAATAATTCCGAGAGATAATATATAGATGATATCCTCAAATCTTTACACCACCATCAAAAACACATAATCTAAACCCCAACCATATTAAATTATTCCGCTTATCAGAGTGTGACTATTTTTATGTGTTCCTGTTGATTTTGTTTTGATTTTAGTATATAAGAGTTTTTTTAGTTAGATTTGCGCATAGTTTTTAAGTATTTGTTAGCTATTGGTGGATGTAGAGTTTAGTGAGGTTCTTAGAGAAGAGGGCTCTTTTTATATCTTCATTATATGTTTTTAATGATCAATTGTAATCCTAAATATTCTTTATAAGACTCAGTACAGGTCTGTTCGGTTTGAGACGTTTGGAGTAAGATGAGTTATTTTATGATGGGTTTTTGGGAGAGGTGATTAAAGTTTTTTTGTAGGAGTGTGTGTGTTCGTCTTATGATAGATGATGTGATCCTGTGTGTGTGTGTGTGAGAAGATTAAGTTGTTGGTTTGGTGATGAGATTGTTCCGATGAGTTGGGGTGTACGGCGGTAGAATGCAGTTTGTTGGGAGCTTCTACGTTTAGCTTTGGGTTTGTGTGGCTGGGCATAGTGTAGATTGTGCGGCGCGCTTGTTTAGAGCGGTCTGCCGGCGGAGGCCCACAGGCGGAGGAATTAATCAACTTTTGTCGGCCACATTGGTATGGTGGTCGAGTGGGTTGTGTGGGTGAAGGTTTTGGTGGTGTATGTCATAGCGCTAGAGAGAAGTGAGAGTACGGTTGGGAGATTTGGGCGCGCTGTGTGAGTGAGACATGTAGAGATGAGAGAGATATATCAGACTATTCATATTGGTTGTGTATGTGTGTGGAGAGCGCATCGCTGAGTTTAGTCACTTATGTTTACTCGCGAATGCGTTGAGTCGACATCTCATATCTCATCACTCGCGCACAGCCGCGGTGACTCTAGCGATAGAGAGGTTGAGGGCGGTGAGTGCGGTGTCATATATATAGAAAGTAAAATAACCCTGAAATAGGGACTACTGGAGATATCATATCTGAATGAGTCGTTATCCTTCTTCTTGAGTCGTTCTTTATCACTTCTCTTCTGATCTGTTCCACACCGCCATGAGGACTTGTCACCAGGCGACGCTCATCCTGCAGAATTACACACAAATATCTTAGAATCCTCAATGTTCCAGCATCTCTTTACCATTCCCATCATTTACAAACTTCCCAGGAGGGTGGGGTGAGCAGGTTAAAGCAATAACTTAGAGGTCTAGTATCCTAAGGGTGTTGTAAGGTGGGGAGAGTGATTAAGGTCCCCTGGAAGGATAAATGCTACACTATGGGCTGCTGCCTTCAATTATATAACCAGGTAGTGGGGGGGAATAGACAAGGACCTAGGTAGGAAGGCAAATAGGGCAAGGCCCAGTCTCGTAGGTAGGTGGCTTTATTAAAAGTTAGGTAAGATTGTAGGTAGTTAGTTAGGGTTCCATTTTAATAGGCTGAAAGCGTTAGGACCCGTTTAGGTAGTATACAGGCAGTTAGGGCTTCCCATGAAGTTAGTATACAGCAGTTAAGGCCTTTTTAGGTAGTTTGCAGGCATTTAGGGGTCTACCTTTAGTAGTATACAGGTAGTTGGGGGCCTCCTTTAGCTACGTGTAGGTAGTCTAGGGCCCCTTTAGTATATTAGGTAGCCAGGGCCCTTTTGTAGTCAGCGGCCCCCCTGTGGTAGTCAAAGCATCCTTTAGGTAGCAGGGCCACCTTGTAGTCAGTGCCCCCCTGTAGGTAGTCAGGGCCCCCATTTAGGTAGCAGGGCCTACCCTTTATGTAGCAGGGGCCCCCTTTTGTAGTCAGGAGGGCCCCCGTGTAGCCAGGGCCCCCCTTTAGGTAGCCAGGGCCCCCCCTCTGTAGTCAGGGCCACTTGTTGCCTGGACCCCCTTTACGTAGCCAGGGCCCCCCTTGCAGCCAGGGCCCCCTGTAGGTAGCCAGGGCCCCCCATGTAGCCAGGGCCCCCCTTGTAGCCAGGGACCCCCTTGTAGCTAGGGACCTCTTTGTAGCCAGAGCCCCCTCTTTAGTCAGGGACCCCCTTTATAGCCAGGGACCCCCTTGTAGCCAGGGCCCCCCTGTAGTCAGGGCCCCCCCTTGTAGCCAGGGCCCCCCTTGTAGTCAGGGCCCCCTTGTAGCCAGGGACCACCTATTAGCTAGGGACCCCCTTTATAGCCAGGGACCCCCTTGTAGCCAGGGAATCCCCTGTAGTCATGGGCCCCCACCTTGTAGTCAGGGCCCCCATTGTAGTCAGGGCCCCCTTGTAGCCAGGCGGCCCTTGTAGTCAGGGCCCCCTTTTGGAGACTGGGGACCCCCTTGTAATCAGGGGCCCTCTTGTAGCAGGGCCCCTTGTAGCCAGGGACCACTTGTAGTCAGGGGCCCCCTTGTAGTCAGGGCCACCCTTGTAGCCAGGGGGGGGGGGCCCCCCTTGTAGCCCGGTCCCCCTTGTAGCCAGGGACCCTGTAGTAGGGCCCCCCTTGTAGTCAGGGCCCCCTTGTTGCCAGGGCCCCCCTTGTAGTCAGGGCCCCCTTTGTAGCAGGGACCCTTGTTGTATTCAGGGCCCCCTTGTAGCCAGGGCCCCCTTGGTAGCCAGGGCCCCCCTTAGCCAGGGTCCCCCCTTGTAGTCAGGGCCCCCTGTAGCAGGGCCCCTTGTAGCCAGGGACCCCCCTTGTAGCTAGGGACCCCTTGTAGCCAGGGACCCCCCTTGTAGACAGGACCCCCATTGTAGCCAGGGACCCCTTGTAGTCAGGGGCCCCACCTTGTTGCCTGGGGCCCCCCTTTGTAGTCAAGGGACCCCATTGTAGCCAGGGACCACCTTGTAGTCAGGGCCTCCCTTGTAGCCATGGAACCCCCTTGTAGCAGGGCCCTTTTTGTAACCATGGGACCCCTGTAGCCAGGGCCCCCTTGTAGTCAGGTCCCCTAGGTGTCAGGGCCCCCCCTTGTTGTCAGGGCCCCCCTTGTAGCCAGGGACCCTGTGTAGCAGGGACCCCTTTAGTCAGTGGCCCCATTGTAGCCAGGGGCCTCCCTTGTAGTAGGGCCCCCTTAGTAGGGGGGCCCCCCCTTGTAGCCAAGACCCCCCCTTGTAGGTTGTTATAAAAAAAAAAAAACTAAACAACCAAACAGCATTACTGGCTCCGCTCCTGCTCCGGCCCGTCCGAGCTGCCGCCGGATCTACTGCGCGTCCTGCATAGGCGGCGCGGTGAAGTGCGTTCACCGCGCCGCTATTGTCAGTAGTTAGGGGGCCGGGCGCATGGCAGCTGAAGGCCAAACGTTTCAGCCTGCAGGGAGATCGGGGGAGGCAGCGCTATGGTGCGTGCTCCATGACCCCGGCAGCCCGGGGTGGAGGACATTAGTCCCCACCCCCGGGCCCGGGGTCTCGGGGCACCGGGCGCGGGCCCCGGGCTCCAGTGACCGGGTGCGGGAGGGCCCTGGTGAGCAGGCACTCCCCTCCTGGCCCACCGCGGTCGGGGGGGCCATCGGGGGATTTCGATCCCCCGGCGGCCCATCCGAGCCGGGGTAAATTTGTTATTACTTTTAGGGGGGTAAGTGTTAAAATATAATAATTCGGGGAATTGAATTAAAAAAAATTTATGCTGCGCTTTTAAAAAATAAAAAATATATACAGTTCACAAGCTGCACAGAATCAGAAATACTTTTCCCCTTGGTAAGAAAGCCAATAATCATCCCTTTTTGAAACTGATAAATTGCCTCTTTTACCGAAAATAGCAAAGGAGTGATATGTGCGCAGACAGTCTATCACACACCTTATATAACCATAAGGTCAGCTCACAAAATTAGATATGTGATGCTGATGTCGAAAGTAGGAACTGATCACAATAATGTGATTCACCTGTGTATTTTCCATTCTTTCTGAGTTTATTCCTGACTGTGGCTCATGTACTGACTCAATAACTGCATTGGTGTTTTTCCAATAAATGCTCTGTGTGAAAAAACTATTATGGCTTCATGCGTATTTTTTGGCGCCAAAAAATATTGTCAAAAAGTGTGAAAAACTGCAAGTGTTTTGGAGTCCAGTTTTGGTAGTGTTTTTTTTTCTTCAAAATATTGTGTACAGGTACATGCATTTTTGACCAAAAAAAAGTCATTAAAAAATGCAAAATACATACATGCATTTTTTGGTGCAGAAAAAAAAGCAACGATGGTCTATGGGGAGAAAAAAAGGCACAACTGGCTGAAAAATGCAACATCTATAGCACGCTGTGTTTTTTCTTTTTTAAGAAACGCGTATGTAGATGAGCAATATTGGCTTGACAATTATTCCCTTTTGCTTCTCAAAGATTCAGTGAATCAGAAGAAAATTTAGGGTTTTTTTCAACCTATTTGAGGGCGAGTGAGCTTTCCGCTCCTTTCCCATAATGGGCCTTTTTGTATGCAGATGCTTAGTTGGGGCAAAAGGGAAACAAAAATACAGCCTTAACTGGGTTTCTTATAAGGAGAGATGTTCCCCCCCTCAACCCACTATTTCCCCCCACCAGCAAGCCAAATCGCTCTGCTCTACATGATGAGGGCAAAACCCGAAAAGCGTATGTGATGGGCAATATTGGTTGACAATTTTTCCTTTTGCTTTAAAAATTCAGTGAATCAAAGTAAATTGAGGATTTTGTTCAACCAAGGGGGGGGCGCAAGGGGACTTCCAGCTCCTTTCCCATAATCCTTGTGATAGCAGTGCTTAGTATGGGCTAAAAGGCAATCAAAAAATACCCGCCCTTAAAGGTGGGGTTTTCCATAAAGGGGAGATGTTCCCTTCTCAACCCACTCATTGCCTCCCAAAGTCAACCAAAATCGCTCTGCTCACACTGAAGGGGGGAAAACCCCCCAAAATGGTAGTAATGAGCAATATTGGCTTGACAATTATTCCCTTATGCTATCTCAAAGATTTCAGTGAATCAGAATAATTTTGAGGAATTTGTTTACTAACCTATAGAGGGCGCAGTGAGCTTTCCAGCTCCTTTCCCATAATGCCTTGTTCTTTTTTAAAGTCATTGCCCAAAGAATGAACCCAAAGTGAAAAAAAAATGCTACTAAGACAAAAGCAATGTATGTAATGTATTTTAAATATCTCTTTGGACTTCCAGTTTACATCTGTGATCTGCAGTTTTTGCACACACAAAACACTGCATGTATAAATGCACCAAAAACACCACGGGCCTTATATATGAAAACTCTCTTGCCCATAGCAACCAATCAGTGCTCAGGTTTTATTTTTCCAGAGCACTATAAGAAATGACAGAGGCGCTCTGATTGGTTGCTATGGGCAACAAAGAGAATCTTAGACCTAAGTTTACATACATGTGCCCCCAGGCTTAGAAAATAAATATAAAAATAAACAGAAAAACAATTGCTCACAGTGTTTACCAGTCTGTGGGATTTTCTGCAACACAAAAATGCGCCAACGTGAGCCAGCTACAATGTCTAATGCACCTAATGAATGTGTTAGATGCATTGTTTGTAAGACTCAACACTTTCTAATGCTCCTAACATGTGGGGGCGTTATGGAGGCGTGTCGCACCACACTCGTAATATGATACACATATATGGATGGGGTCTGGCAAAACTAGGCGCATTACTGCTCGGACAGGCAGATCTATCTCGATGTGGTCAGTCTGAGGAGTCAAAGTGGAGCTAGATTTGCTGTTTGGGGAAAAAATGTCCAAAATTTCTCAACTTGCACCAGTACAATAATAAAAAGTAATTTACGGTAATTATCAAACTATATAAAATTAAATTATTTAAATTTAATAAAAAAGTTATCATATAAAAATAATATAAAAAAAATAATATCCCAAAAATATAAAAATATCTCCTATAAAATGCATTTAAATAGAATCTAAAACTAGTTTTATATTAAATAACTCACTAATGTTTGTTCAGGCGATTCCTCCAATTTTAATTTTTACTACATTAAATTTGAATTTTATTTTTGCTGCTCTCACCCTTTATTCTATATACAGCAAGAGCCAGAACACCACAGGTATGGCTGGTAACTGTGGTTCACCAAGCAAGATCAGTCCCATAGTTTCTATACACTGACATGCTATTATGTCTTTTTTTTTTTATTTCCAGCCTTTACACATGTTTGGTGCATTACTAATGCGCCTAGGTTTCATAATGCGTAATGCGTCTAACACATAGACGAGGCGCGTCGAAGTTTAGATCCCATTTATAATCACACAAAAACCACTTTCATACATTCAGGCGCATTATACACAGAAAACGAGACTCGACAATTCACTTCAAATCGCCTTCCTTCATACATGTCTCCCAGGGTGTTGCCATTTAAAATTGCTGAGAATTCCTGGTCTTCTATAACAGACAGAGGAGTGGACAAGGACTCCTACTGCAACTAGATGTCAATGTGTAGTCACACAATGGCCCACATTTACGATTGTGTGTAAGCCAAAAAATCATTTTAAAATGTGCCAAAAAGTGGTAAATGTTTGGTGCAGCATGTCGCGGTGTGTCACAGACACATTTATTATCGACACTTTAGACACTTTTTACAACTTTTCCGACACAACGTCATGTCATTGCTGAAAGATGGTGTGGCTTTGTGGCAAGGGTCATGGTTAGATTGCAACTTGCAACCCAAAAATACAGCAAAATTCTGTAAGCCAACTAATAGTTGTCTAAAAAGTTAGACAAGTCTTACGATACAACTAGATTATCAAACAATATAAGCCACTGTTATAAATCGAGTGCATTTTTTGATTAAGTTTACACTGTCTAATTTATGCGTTTTTAGCAGCATTCTTTGGTGCATTTTTAAATGCTTTTTTGAGGCAAAAACTGCTGCAGTCAGATGTTGGTTGGAAATCTGTCAGGAAATATTAAGCACACTGCAGACATTACTGTGGCAGCTGTTTTCAAAACTCAGCATGCTGTAGGTATAGCATTTTTTTCAGGCAGTTTGTTGCATTTTTCTCATAATAGACCTTCATGGTTTTTTTTCTGCAGCAAAAAATATGCATGTACTGCATATGATTGTAGGAGAAAATCCAGCAGCATCAGTTAAAATTTCAATAGCTTTATTTCATATCCATGGGTAATAAAGAAAGTGACAGATAAAATGTACTTTAAAAAAAGTACACACCACGCTTACGCGTTTCAGGCAGCAAAGCCCTTGTTCACAGCATAGTGGTATGGTTGCAGACACTTAAAAACAAATTGGCACAAAGGAACCAGAAAAAAAAATGGGCTTATACATATTATTTTAAAAACAAAAACACCACTTATGAAGCTTGTAAAAATGCATGATGTTTTTTGAGCTTTTTTCTGCCCAAAAATGCCATTCAAAGGTGAAGAAGCCCAAGTATTTTTACAACTAAAATATATGCGAAATTTATGCAAATGAAAATCAGTTCCATTCATTTGATTGAGATGATCTCGGCAGCAACCACATGGATTTCCGCAAGCCCTATTTAGATGAATGGAATAGTTGTGCGTCACTATAACCTTACCGCCAGACACAGGTTTGTAAGATAATGAAGAAGGAGGAGGACGGCAACAGAGTGTTCTTTATATATTTCTGATAGCAATATGAAGAAGAAAAGATCACAGGAGAAGCGGAAATTAAGGGAAGCATTTCCAGGATTTTGTTTAACTGGGCAGCTAGGTCAGCTACAACCCAGGCAAATCTAAATGAGAGGGGTTTGGACATCTATTCTTAAAAAGTGATTACAAAAGTTCAAAGACATTAATTTTGTCCAAAAAAAAAATTTGGGAAAAAATTTCCCCTCACCACACAACAAGGTCTTTATCTCAATGTCTCTCCGTGACATCATTCTATAATGTCAGATTGCAAATGTGAGGATTCACTATCAATTGTCAGGTAATTCAGTCGTTCAAGGGCACAAGCAATGAAAAACCAACCTGTGTGCCACTTTTATTACAAAATGTAGGGTTTTTTCCCTCGTAAATCATTGTTTGTTTTCTAATTGAATTCAGTATTCTCTGAGATGAACAGGTAAGATTTGTTCCTTTCTGAATATTAATACTATTCTCCACCCTCGTGGAGAGGACATGGTAAATAGATGAACAACCAAAAAAATAAAAATATGAATGTTGGGGGGGGGATTGTCTACCTAGAAACCTGGGTTTCTGACTCATGTGTATATTCACGGAAGAACTGAACAGCTTTACATTAAAGAATCTATTCTGTAAAGCAATGAGTGACACTAGCAGCAGGAGATAAAGTGTATAGTCCTATAAGTTAGCTAAACAACAGGCAGGACTTTGTCGAGAACAGGAAATAGTACATAGCCAAGATGTTGGTCAGAATCCAAGTTCTGAAGTCACGAGCAAGGAACACACTCAGGGCCATTTTAACACATTGGCGGGTCCTGTGCAAAGTTTACTGAGTGAGATCGCCCTACTCTACTCTAATCCATTTAGAGGCAATTATTTTGACACATTAGGGTGCTATTACAAGTCACGTTTTTGTAGTCCAACTGCATCTTAAAAAGTGAAAAGACGTATGTGTTTTTGATTAATGATAAAAATAAGCATTGTTAAAAAAATGTGTAAAGGCTCAGCACCTAAATACACTGTCCATTCCTTCGTATCCGTCTTAATATATACGCCATCCGCTTGGCCAACAGATATCATGTTGATGTTTAAGGGCTGTTCCCAAAACTTATTTTGGGGCGCATTTTCCAAACCAGATTTTTCCTGCCCCCAAAATTAGGTAAAAACCAAGTTTTTATAGAGACTATGGATTACGCCTCCTCCCCCGCTTGACAACACAATCGATTTACGCACGGGGGGATAAGTGACATTTTTGGGCGACATGTATGAAGCTCGAAAGGGATCGACCACGTTTTTGCCCGATTTAAGTGAAAGCGCGCCCGTATGTCGGCGCCCGAGGGGGGCGCTCAACATGCGGTGAAAGTCCCCCGCCTCGCCAGGGGTTGCGCAGTCGGACTGCCTAAATTTTGCCCCCGAGGAGTGCGCTCAACATGCGGTGAAAAGCCCTGCCCGCGCCAGATGTAGGTGCAGTGGCCGGGCTTAGGGCCCGGCGGGAGCGCCTAACATTATTTCCCATTCGAGATGGAAAGAGCTAAAAATCATTAAACATTTATGAATAGAAAAAGAGTTTTCTTTCAAATGAATAATGAATAAAATGAAAAATCAAAGCTGCTAAAAGCAAAAATGTAGTGAACAAGTGGATCATTAAAAATTAAAGTGAAAATATATAGGATCGCTCAAGAAATAAATCTCAGCTCTCAGCTCTGTGAGACATGGAGTTAGAGATGGGCGAATTTCTCAAAAATTCGGTTCGCTCACTTCGCCTAATTTCCTGACAAAAATAACTTCAGACCGAATTACTCCGCGACGAATCACGTTAAAAAAAAGCTATTTCCAGGCTGCACAGAACCTGCAGGGTGCTGTAGAACATTGTGCCATGCTTCTATATGCAGAGGGAGCTTGGTTTGGTCTTCATACAATGTTGTGTTTTAGTATGACACGCATATGACTGCCGCCGCTCTTAGAATTGCTTCACCATAAAATTCTCTGGGCACTTAAGAGGGCAAAACTGACCAAAAAACTCAAGCGGGAATGTAGCCTGATAAAGTCATGGCAGCGAAAGCTGGAAAAAAACAAGCTGAGGGCTCAGGTGGCAACATCAGTGACAGAGTGTGGAGGTGACGGCGGCAGCCACAGCAGCATGAGGTCAGAGAGTGGCACAATGACATTCTGGAGGTGGCAAAAACAGGAGTAGGCCACAGAGTGGCACAATGACACAGTGTGGAGTTGACGGCATCAACAGCAGCAGCAGCATGAGGTCAGACAGTGGCACAATGACACAGTGTGGAGGTGGCAAAAACAGGAGTAGGCCACAGAGTGGCACAATGACAGGGAGTGGAGGGCACGGCAGCAGCCACAGCAGCAGCATGAGGTCAGGCAGTGGCACAATGACATTCTGGAGGTGGCAAAACAGTAGTTGGCCACAGAGTGGCACAATGACAGGGAGTGGAGGTGATGGCGGCAGCAGCATGAGGTCAGACAGTGGCACAATGACATTCTGGAGGTGGCAAAACAGTAGTAGGCCACAGAGTGGCACAATGACAGAGAGTGGAGGTGATGGTGGCAGCAGCATGAGGTCAGACAGTGGCACAATGACATTCTGGAGGTGGCAAAAACTGGAGTAGGCCACAGAGTGGCACAATGACACAGAGTGGAGGTGATGGCGGCAGGAGCAACAGCATGAGGTCAGAGTGGCACAATGACACAGTGTGTAGGTGACCGCAGCAGCAACAACAGCAGCAGCAGCATGAGGTCAGAGAGTGGGACAATGACACAATTTGGATGTCACGGTACCACCAACAGCAGCAGCAGCATAAGGTCATAGAGTGGCACAATGACAGAGTGTGGAGGTGGGTGGCAATACCAGTCCCTGGTAAAGATGGTGGTAGGCAGATGGAGAAACTGTCAGCAGATGTGTGGCATCAGGAGGGTGGCGGCATCAGAATAGTGGCTGAGGCAGGTAGTTTGAACCCAGACTCATTTCTCACAGTTTGGGTGAGGCGTCCTGGGGGTTGTAGTCTGCACCTTAAGGCATTGAGTTGTGTGGAATCTGGCCGATTCCACGCTCTGATTCATCTTGACAAAGGTCAGTCGTTCCACATTTTTTCCCGTGGACAAGCTGTTCTCCTTGGTTTTCGATGGCGCCCCCGCCGAACTCCCGCTCTGATGCCACATACTGGCCGGGCAGGACGCTTCTCCACTGCATATTGGCATGGTGCAGGGCCACACATCCAGTTTGGCTGCCCAGTAGTCCAGGCGGATCTTCTAACTGGGGTGGCAGAGTGCTGTCCATGTAGGCCTACAACATGTTCGGTTCAGGGGACTGCTCCAGGTCCTGTGCTGCTGCTGACTTGGCGACTACCCTACTATTCACATAAGCGGGGTGAAGGAAAGCTGCTCATCAGTGAACTCCAGACTTAGGTTTGCTGCTGATTGGTCTCTGGTACTGCTCCTTACCCACCACCCCCACACCTTCCCCCAGCAGCCGCCGGCAGTAGTAGTGAGCGATGAGAACCCCCAGGTCAGGACCTTCAGAGGAGGGACGATGCCGCCACATAGGCAGCGGCCAAATGACTACGGAGGATTTCCCATATAGTATTTGAGTTTGTACTCCCTCTCAATAGCTGGGAAAATGGCTCCCCCAATTTTTGGACCAGTAGCGAGGTCAATAGGGTGGAGAGCCAGAAGTTCATCCCTCTGCCGGGATTGCTGAATTTTAGGCTGTCACTAGCCCAGGCAAATCAGCATTGCTGCGGGCCATCTGCACAAGTGAACTCCAAGGGGCGCCGCCGGCCTCCATCTCCTGTTTACTGTCACGGTGCTTGCGGGTCATATAGACTTCGTCTTCCTCATCTCCATTACCTCCTCTGCTGCTTCCTGCTCACTCCTATCTTGTCATTGGGTAGAATAGATCCCACTCATTTTACCAGACAATGCCTTCTGCCTCAGGTCCTCCTCCATCCTCTCCTCCTCCTCTTTCACAGTCCCCTCACCGGACTCATGTGGCCGCGAGGGGAAATATGTAGTCGACACGTCTCCAGTTCCCCTGCCAGACAGATTTTTCAGCATCTGTCAGGACATGAAGCATGTGGACATGACGTTATTTCATCCCGTTAGTTCCTGCGACTGACAATAACGTCGCCCTCCTAGTATGGCCTCAACAAACGGCAGGTGTCAGCATGAGCTAGCCATGGCTGACATCAAAGTTACACCAGGGGAAGTTACTCTGTCCATAATTGCAAACATTGCGTATATTAGCAGTGGCACACATTTGATTAGTCCCAGCCGTTAGGGAGTCCCTTGCCTTTGATCCACTATATCAATCAAAAATGTTCACATAGGCTGTATGGAACAAAAACATTGAACTTTTACTTTAATTTTATAATCTGGTGCATAAATGACATGTTCTATGACGATACACCTTAGGCATGAATAACATATGAAAAAGTCGGCGAGTACTTGCTGTTTAGCTTCTCCTGTTTGGTGGTGAGTGATAGTCCCGTTGGTAGCACTTGTTGGAGCCGATCATGTGAGTTGCAGCCCAGTGCATGGCGGCGCACATGGGCCTGCAAATCAGCATGTATCGGCTCCAAACAAAGTTACTATGGGACTATCACTCGCCTCCTAAACAGGAGAAGCTATACAGCTAAGTTTCTGCCCTCGCTTTCATATGTTTTTCGATTGCCTAAGGTGTTAGTCATAGAACTATGTCTTTTAGGCACCAAGTTATAAAATGAAAGAAAGTTCAACTGTTTTGTCACATTACAGCCTATGTGTACTTTTTTGAGTATCCTGTTCCGCCTGGATATCAAAAAATCGTTAATGGCCTTTCTTGTCATACAGTCGGTCCAACATGTGCAGCGTGGATTCCAACGGGTGGAACATCGCTTATCAGAGTGTGGTTGGGAGGCCATTCTGCCGCTGCAACTGAGGTGGGTGTCCTGGCTTTGTTGGATTGGATAAATGTGCATGCACAGTAGTTTCCTCGGCAATTTTCAGAATTTCTGTAGATCTGTGGTAGACTATCAGGAACTTTTCACAACCAGATTGTAACGTGCGCCATGCGGTGATGGACCATCCCTCATCGGTGCAGCGCGGGAACCATGTTTCCTCCCATTGTCCATCACAATGGTTCCGATTTGCAGTTGGCACGGAGAAAGAGAAAGCCACACATAGATTTTGCTGCATGGACACGGGCAGCTCCTCCCTGTGTGACTTCGTTCGCAGAGGCAAGCCCAGGTGTAGAAATGCGTGACACCGCTGTGCCCTACAATGTGGTAGGCTGGAAAGCATTACGTGTGGAGGCTGAGTTGATGGTGGTGGTGGAGCAGGAGGAGGCGGACATTGGAGCCAACAGCAGCAGTTTACTACGTGGAGGAGAAAGCGGGTCTCCTGGTCCAAGTTGTTGGTGTGACCTGGGCAGGAAGCACATTCACCCAGTGGGCCGTTTTATAAGGACATGTATGGCGATCGACCGTAGTTACAGCTCCAGACGTCCAGCACGCACTGCCGTGCACCTTGAAACATACGATAAGCTCTAGGACTGGGCCACCTTCTGGTTCTACAATATTTATGAAGTGCTTGGGGTACTGCCTTTTTGGTAAAGAATTACGGCTTGGAACTCTCAATATCGGCCTCCGCACACGCAATTAGTTCTTGAATGGGCAGAGTTCACCATTTGGAAAGGGAGGAACTGCAAGAATGTATCAAAAACTTGGACAGGAGCAAGGTCAAGCTGCCTGCACCTTAGGATGTTTGGACGCTTACTGTTGTCTCGTTTCTATCGCCTCGCTGAATGATGCTGGCACCATGAGTAGCGAGGAGCAGGGAGCATCTGGCCCGGGTGTTTGATGTCAAAGAGAAAAAGAAACAGCTCCCTTCTGCAGAGGTGCGTGGAGCCTTGACTGGGCTGCTATGGCATGCGTGCCACTGGGCGCTGCTGAATGCTGCTGGGCGCAGGTTGGACCACCTCATTGAGGCTCGTTTCTCCCGGCCACCCGGAATGGTGTCGCATGCATGTAGGTGACGCAGGGCGTGGTGCAAGTTAGCCCCTGGCACGCTTCACTTTCTGCCCACCGATTTCTACATATACCTCATATTCGGCTTTCCTCCGGTGTCATTAGCTAAAGAACTGTCACAAACGCCGAGTAGGTAGCTGATTTTAACGCAAACGTCCGCAAGAGGGTGACTACTGCCGACGATGCCTAGTCTAGAGCCACTGTGCTGCTACTTTTCGTGGACATGCCGCAAGCGGGTTTTTTACCCCGTGGCCGATTGTCTCCCGACATACACTGCTGTACCCTGGCTGGCTCACGGGCCACAGAACCCACTTGCTGGCTGCGCCCGCTGCTGACGCAAGTAAGCTGATGCCCCTCTTCTCCTGACGATTGATGAAGCCCATGCTTCACCCGGCTTCCTAGTGCGAGCGGGGCTACATCTTCTTCAATTTGTGTTTCATTGTCTATGCTGTCCTACATCTACCTGTCAGTGGGTATGCAGAGGCTGTCCTCCTTCACAACATGGCATCACATGCCACTCTCCATCTTTACTTTGCGACTAATTGCTAGTAAAGCAGGGGATAATTGGCGCCCATTTCTTCGCTGCAAAGTAGCTGCTGACTGCCCTCATCCCAAAATTGTTATTCCTCGCACATATTGTGGCGCTGACCCTGAACAAACTTAGTCACGATCTTGGATTAGGTTAGGGTTGGCGCAGAGGCGTGTTGAGGGACAGGTGAGGGCCGCTGACTCGATCCAGGGCCATGCCAACCTAAGGGTTGTGTCTGATGTTTCCCTCCAACTCTTGGTGGGGTTGTCTGGATGTCATCTGGGAGGAAGTGGATGACCTAGCAACCAATCAGGAACTTGGGTTGCTAGTCAGCACACGGCCACTAGATGACAGCGGCTGTGTGGCCTCACCCGATAGTGACCCCTGCTGCGACGTCCCCTTGCTGTGCTGCGACCTGGGCTGTCCTCCAGGAATGTTTGTGCACTGCCATACATCGCCAGGCTGATGAGCATTGCACCTCTCTGTTGTGAAAAATGTTGTTCTAAACATGTACAGGACACTGTTTGATGAAGATATCTGTATTGATAAATACACACCCTGTATTTGGGACTCCAAATGAACCCAGTAAACATAGCCTTGCGTAAACTATTGGATTTAAATTTTTGCGCTCCATAAATGGGCAGGAAAAATTGACTGGTACTGTGCGTTTATAAACTCTGTGTATTTTACTGAATGTAAAAGCACAAACAGGCTTAATTAACCTTCGGATTAGAATTTTGCTACAGATTTTCTTCTGTGGCGGTGAAAAAAAGAAAAGTTTCTTTTACTGAGTACAAATGCAGAATCAATACTTAGTTAACCGCTTGGATGTAAATGCCGCCAAAAGAATTGAGCAGCACAAACTACCGCTTTGTAGCGTGTTACAATGGTGTGTATTTTTACGCTACACAACAAAAAAGAGAAAAAATTGTCAATTAACCTTCGCCATGTTAAATTATGACTTCAGGAAAAATGTAATTTTCTGGCGCAGTTGAAGATAAACGGTTTATTTTAGTCACCACAGCAGCAAAACCAACGCTTATTAACCCCTGGATGTAAATTGCGCCCACCAAACAATTTGTGCAAACCACAAAACTTCTAGCTTTGTCAGCGTGTTACAATGCGTGTTTTTTACGCATACACAACAAGAGGAAAATAATTGTAATGAGCCTTCGCTTGTGAATTATGCTACAGGAACAAAATTGTATTTTTTGGCAGTCGGGAAATGCCGGTTTATTTTAGTCCACCACAGAGGCAACAAACAACGCTTAATTAAACCCTGGGTGTAAATTGCGCAAACAATTGAGTAACATACATACTACCAGATTTTGTAGCGTTGGCTTAACAATGGCGTGTTTCTTTACGCTACACAACTAGAGAAAAAAACTGTAATTCAACCTTGCTTGTGAATTATGCTACAGGAAAAAATGTATTTTTTGGCAGTTGAAAAAGACGGTTTCTTTTAGTCACCACAGCAGCAGAACAACGCTTTATTAACACCCTGGGTGTAAAAAATGAGCAAAAAGAATTGAGCAGCCAAAAATGAAGTGGTATTCTGTATTGTAAAAAACGCTGTTTCCTTTAAATGATACAACAGGGAAATACCAGGCATTGATCCCCCTTGGATATTTCAATGCGCTGTGAGAGATAGCATTCAAATGTATTTGCTGCTGCACTGGATCACACAATGGACTTCAGTTCCAATACCCACCAAAACAGAAATAGACGTTAAGTCGATGCAGTCTCTTGAGACAAGCTGAGACACCCACCCCCAATATCGCTGTATAAAAATAGTTATTCTGTAAGAGCTATCAGCCGCGGCAGCACCTTCTGATGGCACTGATGAGAGGAGTGTGAGCTCCCAGCGTCCGCGCCCGGGACTTATATAGTGCGGTTGACGTCACAGAATCCCGCCGGTTCTCTGATTGCTTCAATATCTGCTCATGTCATGCAGCTATGCCCTTCTTCCTCCCCGAGGTGCCTTTGCCCATGTAACGCCATTGTGCTCCAGCCATTTTATCAATCAAAAAGCACACTTAGTTCACGCGAAGTATCCCAAACTTCGACTTCGTGACAAACCGAAGTTTTCCTGAAATTCTAAACGAATTCCACTTCGTTAGAATCGATTCGCCCATCTCTACATGGAGTATGAATCAATAAAATGATTTTTTTTGTAGGTGTAAACAATTCTCTTGAAAAAGGTAACAACCTTCTAAAATAAATACTAAATAACAACCAATAACAAAAAATTCACATACGGCGAACATTAGGAATTTGGATATAGAAATATGTGCCGGGGAAATACAGTAATTAAAAATTCTGTCAAGCCTATCATTGTTCGCTTATAAACCAGACAATCAGATAGGAGCGACAGTTGACCGTGTATAACCTAGGGAGTGTCTGTGACCAAGCCAAAATGAAAAGGCGGGGGGACAGTTCAAAATACAGTTAAAAAAGGCAGAAAAGAGCTGATTGGTTGAGTTAGCGGGAGTCTTGGCTATCCCGGCGCAAATACAGAGCTTCAATGAAACTACTTTGTCCATTGTAGTTATGGAGAGATCTGGCAATATGAAATTTCGGCTCTCAGCCGCCGTGCAGCATGGAGTATGATTTTAAAAAATCATTTTTTTTTAGGTGTAAAAAATTATTGAAATAAGAGCACTAAAACCTTCTATAAACATACATTCAATAAAATCCCTAACAAATCTGCATTTGTCGACGAGACCGGCGCTACATCAGGAATTGGGATATTGTAACATTGCCGGGAAATTACAGTAATTCAATTTCTGTATGCGGCTTCTCATTGGTCTGGCTTAAACCATCCAATCAGTATAGGAAGCGACAGTAAACCATTATAACCTTTTGGAGTTTAGTGTGGACCAATCAATTGAAAAGGCGGGACAGTTCAAAAATACAGTAAAAAAGCAGAAAGAAGCTGATTGGTTGTGACCAGGAGGCAGATCTGAATCCTCCAATTATATGTAGTGGTCTAGTTTGAGTGGGGGCATGAAGGGGCCTTAAAAGTTATTACTGTTATGGGATATATTCTAGTAAATAAAACCTTGTGATTGGTTGGGGGGAAGAGGAGGCTTGTCCTTGATTAGCCAATCAGCGGGTGGCTACTTATCTCATTAGAGTTCTATGGGAAAAGAAATGCAGAGCAAGCTTCTGTTTTGTGGGCGATTGGCTAAGTTAAAAGAAGGCGCGGTTATTTGAGCCAAAATGGGGGACCTGAGAGCGAGCGACGCTCTTATGGGTTTGTCTAATGCAATCTATAATTAAAATGTACAGGCAGAAATCAAATTAAAACTCTGAAAGTTGTACCGATGTGTATATTAAATATGAACATATAATAGGGGGTTGTAACAAAAAAAATAAAAAAATTCAATAAAATATAATTTTTATTTCTTTATTTTCGTTAGCCGGTGATCAATAATATGGGGCTAACGACAATAAAGAAATAAAAATGAACTCATTGATTTAGTGCCGATCTTGGCGACAAACGCGTTGTTAGGGATTTGTTTGATGTATGTTTATAGAAGTTTTTAGCTCTTTTCAGTTAATGTTATTACACTATATACAAGCGTTTTTTATTTAAAACCCTTACCGCCCGGAGCAGTTTTGGCTTCTGACAGAGCCTGGTTCTATAAAAAATCTGATCATGTGTCACTTTATGTGGTGAAAACTTTTTGACACTTTACCTATCCAAGTCATTCAGAGATTGTTTTCTCGTGGACAGATTGTGCTTTAAGTTTGTAATACATTTTTGGTCCAAAAAGTCCTTGTTTATTGTGGAAAAAGTATCAAGATATCCACTAAAAAATTAGCAAAAATTTGCAATTTTCAGTATCTAAAATATTTCTGCGCTGTGGTAAAGACAGATAGTTTATTCCACTCAATAACAAATGTTTAGAACTTAGCTTCTATATATGTCTGCTGTAGGTTGGCCATTTAAATAGTTGTAAGCCTCTGCACAAGTCTCTTATAAGAAGTTCAATAAAACTTTTTTATCTATCACAAAAAATGTAAATCCGTGATCATAGTATTATGGCGTAAATGGACTTTATGTATATACTTTGCTGCGGTCGGCCTTGCAATCAATGATTTGTAGTTCTTGTCCTGATAGGACCGCTAATATCAAGCGTTCCGCGGCTTACAACATATGTTGCCCGGAAATTCCAGTGTCCATGTAAGCAGGAACTTATGCAGGCAGACCATAAGCAGTCAAAGAACAATTTTTTCACCCTATACAGGGATTCGTGAGGAGTGACAGAGTGTCCGGGCAGCTAGTGAAGCTGCATGCATTGCGATGTTTCGAGGAGTATCAACTCTCTTCTCAAGGTCGGTACAATTACAATTGATATAAATTTTATATAGTTTTTTATGTTTTATTACTTTTTACCCACAATAGAAGTGAGTTTATTAAATGTTTCGTTTTTATGTTGTTATATTCTGACAGCCATTAACTTCTTTACAATTTTTTGTATTTGGAGCTGATTGGTGGGCCTTGTTTTCGTGCGAGATGTTGAGTTGATGTTTTTTTGGTAATACACTTTAAGGGGGGCTCTTATTTGAGGCTTTGATCATTTTTTTATTAAGGTTTTTGTGAGGCTTTTTGAACTAATTACTGCAATCTGGTAGGGTTTTTTATTTTTTATTTTTTACAGGGGTCACTGTGCGGCGTATTTGACTTGCTAGTTTAAACTCAGCAGGTTGATACGGTTACAGAATTCCAAATATATATATATTTTAATGTTTTACTTGCTTTACACAATAAAAATAAAAACACTTTTATTCGAAAAGGAAAACCACTGTTTTTGATCGCCACAGTCTGGAGAGCCATTAACTTTTTTTTTTTTCTGTTTACGGAGTTGTATAGGGGCTTGTTTTTTGCGGGATTTGAGTTGACATTTTTATTGGTATCATTTTTGGAGGGGTCAGACTTTATGATTGCTTTTATAATCCGCTTTTTTGGAGAGGCAGGGTGAAGGAAAATACTGCAATCCTAGCAGTGTTTTTTTATTTGTATTTTTTATTGCACTCACGTGCAATATCCGTGAACAAGTTAGTTTTACTCTGGGGGTTGAGACGATTACGGCGCATACCCCAATATATAGATATTTTTTTTAATGTGGAAGCACAATTTTTTTTAAAAAAAGTGTTTTTTATTGTTGTTTTAATAAAATAATTTATGCAATCGCTAAATCTTCTGATAGCCATAACTTTTTAATTTTTCCGTACACAGAGCTGTGTAAGGACTTTTTTTGTAGGATGAACTGACGTTTTAATTGGCACCACTTTCATGTTGGTATGAGCTTTTGATGACATTTTACTCTATTTTATGTGCTGCAGGATGAACAAAAAATCGCAATCTGTGACTGTTTTTGGGTTTTTTTTTTTTTTTACGGCGTTCACCGTATCGGGTAATCAACCATGGCAGATTTATAAGGGTGGGTCGTTATGCACGCCAGCGATACAAATATGGGTACATTATTTATTTTTTTATCTTTTTTTGGGGCGATTTGGGTTTGTAAAGGGGGGTGGGGAGGGGAAAAAGGGCGGTGTAGTCGTTTTTATTTATTTTTTGTGTTTGTGTTTTACTTTTTCACAACTTTTTTACACTATTCCCAAGGGAGGGTATTGTCATGAACGAATGTCAAGAGGTTCTCAATAGGAGATCAGCACACAGCTTATAGCTGTTACTTGGTCTCCATGGCTTTGTCCGGCACGATGCCCACATTGCATGTGGGAATAGTTGACTGTCACTCAGGGGACAACCCCGGATCCTGTCATTCAGCGCCCGGGCTGTTGGTAGGAATGCGTAGCGGCACTGAACCCGTTACTGCGCCGGGATGGGGGCAGCGGAGCTCACTCCGCTGCCCCCCCTTCGAGGTCGCGCCCACGATGTGCGACATTGAGGGTTAATCCCCCGCGGCCGGAACTCACTCTGGCTGGGGGGGGATGCAGCGGGCCCAGCGAAATTTTATACCTGGGCCATGCCGCGATCTTGCGCGCCCATTGTGAGGCGAAAGATCCCCATAATTACCCTACTCAATTTGGGGAACCCCTACCCACCTTGACTAGGGGAACTCAAATGTCGGTAAGGGTTAATCATCTCCTGTCCACGGACTGAGAGCCAAGATTTCTTTCCCCCGACTCTATTGACTAAAAAGGAAAAAAAGTACTTGCACTCTGATTGCGGGATAGCCAACCCCCCCGCTAGCTCAACCAATCAGCTCTTTTCTGCATTTTTTACTGTATTTTCAATGCCGCCTTTTCATGTGTTGGTCATACTTCCCCTGGGTTTAAAATTTAAGAGGCGAATTTCTCAAAAATTCGATTCGGTCATTTCCCCGAATTTCCCGACAAAATTTTTTTTCGTTCCGATTACTTGGCCGAATCGGTTAAAAAGCAGCTTTTTTCCGGGCTGCACAGAGCCTGCAGGGTGCTTAAACTTTTTGTGCCATGTTTAAATTGCGAGGGGGTTTGGGTTTGGTCTTCATACAATGTTGTGTTTTAGTATGACACGCAGATGACTGCCCCGCTCTTAAATGCTTTTCACTATAAAATTCCCCGGGGCATTTAAAAGGGGGCAAAACGCCCAAAAAAACTAAAGGGGGAATGTAGCCTGAAAAAGTATGCAGGAAAGCTGGAAAAAAACAAGCTGGGGTAGGTGGCAACTTTAAATGACAGATGTGGAGGTGACGGCGGCACCACAGCAGCATGGGGTCAGGCAGGGGCACAATGACATTTGGAGGTGGCAAAACGAGGAAGCCACAGAGGGCACAATGACTGAGAGCGGAGGTCACGGCGGCAGCACATGAGGTCGGCAGTGGCACAATGACATTCTGGAGGGGGTAAACAGATTAGCCGCGGGGGCACAATGATACAGTGTGGGGGTCACGAAGCAGAAAAGCAGAGATCAGGCAGGGGGGGGCCACAAGGGAAAATTCTGGAGGGGGCAAAACAGTATTGGCCAAGAGTGGCAAAATCACACAGTTGGAGGTCAGACAGCGAGATGGATCAGGCAGTGGCAAATGCATTCTGGGGTGGCAAAACAGGAGGAAGCCACAGGGGCACAATGACTAGAGCGGGGGCAGGGGCCAGCACCCATGGGCGGGCATGGCCCCAATGACACAGTGTGGAGGACATGGCAGCAGCCACGCAGCAGAAGATCGGAAAGGGGCACAATGACACAGTGTGGTGTCCGGCACAGCAACGCGCAGCAGTGAGGTCATAGAGTGGCACAAATGACAAGTGTTGAGGTGGGTGGCAATACCATCCCTGGTAAAGATGGTTTTAGGCAAGGGGAAAAACTGAGCAGATGTGGGGGCATGGTGGGGGGCAGCATCAGAATAGGGCTGAGGCGGGGGATTTGAACCGACTGACGCCAAAGGCTTTGGTGGTGGAAATCCTGGCCGATCCACGCCTGATTCACTTTACAAAGGTCAGTCGTTCCACATTTCCCGGGCAAAGCGGGTTCTCCTTGGGGTAACGATGGCCCCCCGCCGCACTGAAACACCCACTCTGATACCACACTACTGGCCGGGAGGACAGCTTCTCCAAATGCAAACTCGGGAATTGCGGCCCAATCCGTTTGGCGCCCCGTATCCAGGGATCTTCTAACTGAGGTGGCAGAGTGTGTCCAAGTACCACAAACCCGTTGGTTCAGGGCTGCTCCAGGGGCCTGCCTGCTGCTGGGCGCTGCCCTCCTCACAGGGGGGTGAAGGAAGCTGCCATCAGGGCTCCGACTTTGGTTTTATGATGGAGCTGGTACTGCTCCTACCCCCCACCTTCCCCAGCACCGGCGTAGTCGGACGCTGAGGAACCCCCGGCAGACCCGTCAGAGGAGGGGGAGCCGCACATAGGCGCAGCCCAAAATGTTACGGAGGATTTCCCTTGTATTTGAGTTTTTCTTCCCTCTCAATACTGGGAAAAAAGGCTCCCATTTTGGACCCAAGGGGGTCCAATAGGGTGGAGGCCAGAAGTCATCCCTCTGGGATGTGACTATTCAGCTGTCACTAGCCAGGGAAATAAGCAGTGCGGGCCATCTGACAAGTGACTCCGAGGGGCCCCTGCCTCCATTTCCCCCAATTTTTCTGCCACGGTGCTTGGGGGTTATTCCCTCGTTTTCCCTAAATTCCACCCCAACTCCCTCCGCTGCCCCCTGCTCCCTCCTCTTTTTGTCCCCGGGGGGTTTGGGGGAAAATCCACTCATTTCACCAGACAAACCCTTTTTTGGCCCCCCAAATTGTCCCCTCCCCCCCTCCTCCCCTTTTTCCATCCCCCACCGGGGACTCATGGGGCCCACGAAAATGTAGCCCGCCACGTTCTCCACCCCCCCTCCCCCAGACAGTTTTTTCCCCAGCACCCTTTTTTCCAGGAAAATGAAGCAGTGGAAATGATGTTTTTTCATCCCTTTACCTGGCGGACTGAAAAAATAATTTCGCCTCCCCCCCGAAGGGCCTAACAAAGGCAGGTGCACACATGAGCTGCCCCCGGGTTTGACTTCAAAGTTCCCACAGGGGATACTTCTGTCTCCCGGGATCATCAAAAAATTTTAAATTTGGCCTTTCTCTGTTCATACAGTCGGTCCCAAAATGTGCAGGCGGGAATTCCAGGGTTTGGAAACATCCATTGTGGGATGGGGAACAGCCCATTGTTTTTAAATAATAAAAATCAAAATGTGTGATTATTTTGAAAAAGCTTTTCGGTTGCTTTTTCGGGTTTTTTGGCCACAAGTTGCCACTGTCTCGGGAAAACTTTTTGCTTTGAAAATTTGTTTGACATGTGACTGGGAGAAAATGTGCTAGGGAAAATGTGACTAGAAAACATGGGGGTAGCGGCCATTTTAGTTGGGAAAGGGGGAAAACAAAAAGGGAAAGGCAGGGGGGAAACAAAATGCTGGCTGAAGATTGACTGCTCCCTTGGGGCCCTTCAAAAGTGGGGAAAAACCCCCAGAAAAGAGGGATTTAAACTGTGCGCATTGAAGCTTTTTGTAAAAGGGAAAGACCCAAAAAGGGAAAAGGCCCCCTCTGAAAAAGACGGGGAAAAGGGAGCGACTACATTTTGGAAAGCGGGGAAACATCCCCTCAGAGAAAGCAACTTGCCGGCCATGGGAAAAGGTACCCCCGGGGTCAAAGAAAGCGGGGAAAACGCCAACAAAAAATAGGACGTGTGCAGGCCTTTTTGGGCCCTAGTTGGGACAGTTTTGGGTTTCAGGCCATGGGTGTTTTACCCCAACTACGCCCCCCTGTTTTCGGGCCCTTTTGGTGGGGCTTGTTATAGCGTGTTATTTAGGGAAACCCGGGTTTCGCATGTGAGGGGATTGTTTTATGTGATATGTCGGGGGATAGCGGGTAGGGGCTGCTTTTTTTAAAGGGCGCCCCTGGGGCCAAAACCGCCGCGTGCTTTTGAACTGCCCCACCAATTTTTTCCTTTGCCCCTTGTTTTGGTTTTAAAAAGGGTTTAGGGGGTTTTTGGGGTTTTTTTTAAACCCCCTTGAGTGGGTTTAAAACCGGGTTTGGGTGCATCCAGAGGACACATTTCTCGGAAAGCGCGCTGTGCGGAAACGGGGCCCCCTTTGGTCATTTCCCTTTTTTAACATGTGTGTTTGGGGATTTGTTCACAATGTTTTCTGAAAATTTTTCAGTAAACTATGGGTTTTTTGAAGGGGGGTTTGGGGAAGTCTTTTTTCTTCGTCCGTAACTTGGGCTTTTTTTCCGGGGGAACCCCTCCCCTCGGTGCTCGCTTACAACTTGGCGTGCAGGCAGGATACAGCGACCGTTAGGGAAGGGGATGCACGGGAGGTCTTCCCCCGGGTCCCCGGGCCCGGGCCCGGGCCCAATTTTCAGGGTGCCCCAAAAAGCCCCCCCCAAAAAGTGAGTTATTTTTCCTGTAGGGTCATTTTTAAACAATCCCTCCCCAAATTTAAAAGGGAAAAAAAACAGGCACTGCGGGAAAGGGACAAAAAGGGTGCTTTGTGCATTTAAAATATGTAACCTGGGGTCCAGAACAAGGGGGGGGAGATACCCTTTGGGGGGCCTTAAGGGGGGACTTTTGAGGGACATTAAATGGGGGGCCCGAGCCCCGAGGGGGGAACAACTGGACAAAATATTCTCCCCTTGGGAAGGAGCCCGGGGGGGGGCGTGCCAAGGGGGGGTCCCAACCTGCGAAGCCATTCTTAAAACCCGGGCCGCAAAGAGAGGGGGGAGCCCTCATGCGGGGTTTAAACCTTTTTTTTAAATGCCTACAAAATGTAAATTTGAAATAAGGCGGGCGGGGCCCCAGGGGCCCTTTGGGGTTAAGTTACTAAGGGGAAAAAATTTACAAGAGATCATTTCATTGTGGGACTGTACAAAAAATCCTTAGGGGAAAAATTGCAAGAGATGCCCCAAATTTGACACCCTGACCTGACTTTTTAAATAGTGTTTATTTGGGCCGCTGTGGAGGGGGAAGAAAAAACCCATACCCCAAAAAGGGTAAACACCGTCATAGTGCCCAAGCAAGCGAGGAGGGGGAGCTGGGGTCTTTAACAGATGTGGTCCAGGCTTTGCGGCCCAGAGTTTGAGGGGAAACTTGGGGTCGGAAAGTGTCCCAGATGAAGGCAAAAACAGCTAAAAAACTCCAGAAGTGACCTCAGCTTCCCACAAAAAACCCATTTCAGGACAACTCCACAGGGGGGGGGTTTTTTTTTCCCCACTGCAAGGGCTCCATAGGCGCACCGGAAAGGTCAAGGGGGCCTCCCCTGCTGGGCTTCCCAAAACATAGGGCCCCACATCGCCAGAGATTGCTTAAACATGTAGGGGCACAGCCAGGGTTAAAAAAACGACCGCCGCAGTAGCCCGGGCCCCCCCTGGGGGGGTTTGGGGACAGAAGCTAAACCCCATAAGTGAGGAGCATAAACCTCTTCCCCAAGCAGTCCCTTTTAAGGAAGCCGATTTTAGAAGGCCAAAAGATTTCTTTGCCTATTTTTGATACAGGGTAGAGTGAAAACCCGCCCCCAAATGGATTTCTTTGAGGGACATTTTAAGGCACATGAGGGCCCCCGGAAGATGGCCGTCATTAGGTTTACAGGGGCCAAAAAGGGTTTGAAATGGACGTGCAAGGGATAGCCCTGGATGAAAAGTCCGACTTTTTGGGGAAAAGACATGGGAAAGAAGGGAGTGGTGCTAGTGGATCACCCACTCCCCGGGGGATGGATGTAACACGGGGTAATAAAATTTTCTAAGGGGGACTTGGATAAACCATCTCTACGCTAAAGAGGGCCCAAAGATTTTGGCAGGGGGCCCAACCGCACGGGCCCCGATCAGAAGGTCCTCAACAGATGGTTAGGAGCTGCGGGTCTGCAAAAAGACCCCAAAACACCCCGGTTTCCCGGGGCCAAAATTGGGCAGGTGAAGGTGCCGTTTTGAAAGCCCTAAACAAGATCCCCCCCACACACAAACAGGTATTGATGTTGCCGGGGGACCCCGGCCCGGAATTTTAAAAGGGGCTGGAAGCCCTTTGATTAAACCCATCTCACGGGAAGGGTCAAAAAAACCGTCCCCTGGTAGCTGGGGCCCTTCCCAAACCATAAAAAAAGGGGTGTGTACCTGTGAGTTTCCCCTAAATGTCATGGACAGCGAGTTAACCTTTCCCCCCAAAAAAATTTTCTTTTAAAGCTGAAGTCTCTTTTCCCGGGAAAAGAAAACCCTTCCGGCGGGAGGACTTTACGCTATTGCCTGAAAAAGAGGTTTGGCCTGGACCCCCATGCAGTAGGGGGGCCGAAGAAATGGGAAACCTTTCCCAAAGCGGGAAAGGAAAGGCCCAGTGATCTTGGCCCAAAAGGGGGGTTTACCTCAGGGTCTTACCCGGGGCAATTAAAAAGTTGCTGGAAGAAACCCCTTTGGGGGAAATTTTAGGAGGCTTTTCCAAAAACATGATGAAAAAACTTTGGGTGTGCTTCTTTCCCTTTAGCCCGAAAACCCTACGGGCCCAAAGCTATGCCCATCAGAGAAAGGTACCGGGAAAACCCCCCCCAAAATGTAACCGGAAGTGAAAAATATGGTGGGCCCGCAAGGGGGAAAAAAACGGGTGATCCCAAAAGAGTCAAAGTCCCTGGCTGCGCCGGTGGTTTTGGTGCGAAAAAAAAAATGGAAAATCTCAGGTTTTGTGTAATTACCCAAAAACCCGAATGCCCCGACTGTTCGTGTTTCCTATCCACTCCCAGGATTGAAAAATCGCTGTCCGCTCTAAATTTTTTAAAAAATTTTTTTTCTTTTTCCCCCGACTCTTTGACTTGGCCAAACGGATTTCGGCAGGTACCGTGGCTAAAAAGGACCAAAGGCCCAAAAACAGCCTTTTAAATTTTAACCCAAGGGGGTCTATGAGTTCAATCGGGTTGGGCCCTTTGGCCTGTCTAAAATGCCCAGGGGAAAATTTCCCGAGGTGGGTGGAGCCGTCCCGGGGGGGTCTTAAATTTGAGTCGGTGAGAACTACCTTTGGGCGATGTAGTGGGGTTCGGGAACCCTTTGGAAGGGGCCATCTTCAGAAACTTTCGGCAGGGCCCCGGAACGCCCACGGGACCACGGGCCAAGATAAGCCTAAGAAGTGCAACTCTTCAAACAGCGGATAGAGTACTTGGGGGTTTTGGTCACCCGGGGGGGGTAAAAGCCCCCCCATAAGGGGGAGGGAGTTTTAAAAAATGGCCCCCGGCCCCCCCCCCCCCCCCCTTTGGGGACACCCCGGGGAGGTACAAAACAATTTCCCGGGAATGGCCGGGTATTCCCAAGGTTTATTTCCCCGCTTTTTGCTCACTGACAGGGCCCCTTTTAAAAGAGCTGTGAGAGGTAAAGGGGGGGGCCCAAAAATCGCCCATTGAGGGGGGACCACGGCAGCAAAAAACTTTTTACTCAGTGAAAAGGGGGGTGGGAAAAGTGCCCGTTTTTGGCCTAAGCACAGTTCGATACTCCCCCTTTTTGTTTTTATACGATGGGAAATTCATGGGTTGGGGGCCGTGCTGTCCCCGGGGCCAGTAAGGGGGGAGAGGAAATTATTGCCATGCCCCGCGGTCCCTTTTAGAGAGTCCCAAGGGGGAAACCCCCAATTAAAAGCTCCCCTTTAAAAAGGGAAATATTTTTCCCTGGTATGGGGATGAAAAAAGGTTTTCAAATTTCCTGACAGGTGCAGAGGGGACCGCATGACGGGGCAACAAATTTCCCTTGGGACATTTGGAGAATGCTAAGCTTGGAGCCCCCTTAGCAGAGATGGGTGGCCCGACTCTCAAAATACCAAATTCACATTAAGTTCCGTTCAGGGAGGAAAATGGGAATGCCGATGCCCCCTTTTTGGGTTTTCCCGTTAGACAAACCCTCTCACAGTGTTGACGAAGAGTTAGAAACACCCGAAATGCCCGACCTTGGTCGGGTTTTTTAGTTCCCAAGGGGGGGGCGTCTGGGATGCCCATGGTGTTGGAAAAGACAGTGGGGTGATTTGGGAGAGGGTCCAAGGTGGGTTTCACAGATATAGGAAGGTGAAGGGGGGGGTCCGGGCTGGGGGCGGCCCCCCCCAGAAGAGCGGGGCCCAGCTGAAATCAGGAGGGGCAAAGGGCCCGTTGAGGGAGTGGGGTAAGCTGAGTGTTTTCCCCGGGTCCCCCTTTTGCCCGGGCCATTACTTACAAAACAGAGTTGCAGCACCGACAACAGAAAATTTTTATCCCCATGTCAAAAGGGACCAAAAAGGTGCTCGGGGAAACTCATGAGAGGGCGCACATTTTGGGAGTGAAAAAAAACCTATAAGTGGATCAAAAAGACTAGTGACTGCCCGACTTGTTAAGCATGGGGGTCCGAAGCTTGCCCAAAATGTCGTTCCTGTGGGTTAAATAAAAAGCCCCGAACAGCGAGCCCTTTCCCTTCAGACAATCCGGACATCTGCGCCCCTAGAGCTCTTGAAAGGGTTTATATGTGCAGATTTTGGGGAATCTACCCTGGGGGTTGTACTGTTTTTGGGAAAGAAGACCATTTTCACTAAGTATGCGGTGGCTTTTCCCCCTAGGGATCAGATGCAGAGTTGCTGCTGAGGCGGGCCCGCAAACTTTTAAAACGGTGTTTGGGGGCCCCCAGGGGATACATTCCGACCAGGGGGGAAAGTTTCCAAGGGGGTATAATGAGCGAACGGGACCAGTTGGTTTTGGGATTGACGTTTCCCCCTACTACTCCGTATCATCCGCAGGGAACGGAAACTTGTGAGGGTTTAACCGCCCCTTATCCCGATTTCGCCGGGGCTTTTTGAGGACGCCAGAAGGCTAGGTGGGGCCCGAGTACCTGCCTGACTGATTGGGGGCCCATAAAAATAGGGTCACAGTAAACCCAAAAGGTTACCCCCCCACACTTGCGATGGGTTTGGGAGACCGGGGGCAAAAAGATTGAAAGGGTCTTAAAATGCCCAGTTCCCCACAGCACCACCACCGACCGTACCACGGCCCGGGCCCCCGGGGGAAAACCGCCCGCCCATGGGAAGGTGCACAAGGGTTTTAGGAGAGCGTCCGAAACAATGGTGCACCCTAACCCGCAGCCCGGCAAGGGGACATTTTTTCCCCCGGGAAAGCGTCAAAGGTCGGAGTAAAAGGCCATTGGGGGGAATTTTGGGTGGGAGGTGGGACGGTCCCAAAATGTTCAAAAGAAGGGTGGACCCCCGCCATCCCAGTCTACGAAGGGAGAGGGCCCATAGGGACAAAGGGGGCCCATCAAAGAAATTGCACAGAAATATGTTGAGGCCTGTGGGTTTTGAAGTGCCGAAACTCAGCCCGAAGTACCTACCCGTCCAGCGCCTCCCTTTGTTGAGGGAAAGGTGGGGGTGTCTCATTCCGGTGTTTAACTGGGGGTTCCACTGTGTCAAGCCCTTTCCACCTTTGGAGAGGCTGGGGCAGTCAACAGTCTCCCCCCCGGGGAAAGCCCTGAAGCCCCCAAACCTATAGGGCCCACGTAGGAAACCCAGGTCCAAAGTGGTGTACCCCCCCAGCGCTATGCGCAAGACGGTTTTTTGTGGGAGGGTTTTTCGAGGACGCCAACTTTAGTGGGGGGGTTTTGTGGGGAAATGGGCCCGCCCCATTGTATTTACTCAGTAAAAAACATATGTGGGACTTTTAAAAATTGTAAAAACTTCTGTTGCATTCTGGTTTGGCCACAAAAAAGCCACGTCTGGAAAAATGTTGATTTCAAATGATAGACATTTGACTAGAGACATGTGACTAGAGACTTGGGCTAGAGGGCATGAGGTTAAACGGCCATTTTTAGTTGGGAAAAGGGGGAAAACAAAAAAGAGAAAAGGCAGGAGGGAAAAGATGGGTGAAGATTGACTGCCCCTTCGGCTTTAAAAGTGTTAGAACCCCCAGAGAGAGAGGAAATGTAAATTGCGCATTGAAGCTGTTGTCAAAGAAAGACCCCCAAAGGAAAGGACCCCTGCAAAGACTGAGGGAGCGACACATTTGGACAGGGGGAACATCACCTCAGAGCAGAACGCCGGCCATCGGAAAGGTATACCCGGGTCAAAAAAAAGCGTGACCCAACAAACTAGGACTGTGTGCGGGCCCTGTTAGTCTATTTAGGAAATTTTGGGTTTCGGGCCCATAGGTGTTTATCCAACTACGCCCTGTTTCGGGACATGGATGGGGTTTTTATAGCCTGTTTTTTTAGCAAGGGTTCGCATGTAGGGGATCGTTTTTGTGTATATGGGGGGGATAGCGGGTGAGGCTACATTGAAGCGTCTTGCCACACCCCCCGCTGTTTTTTGAACTGCACCACACACGTTTTTCCCTGTCCTTGTATGGTATTAAAGGTAGCGGGTGTTCGGCCTTTCTAAACCCCCATGAGAAAAATTGATTGGCACCCAAGGGGACACACTCTCGGCAGCGCGCTGTGGGGCACAGGGGCTTTGGGTACACTTTGTCATGTGTTTTTGGGGGGTTTTTGTTCACAATGCTTTTCGAAAAGTTCAGTAAATAGGGTTTTAAAACTGGTGTTGGAGTCTTTTCTTGTCCGTAACTTCGCTGTATTCCGGGAATCCTCCCTCGGTGCTCGCTTACGATTCAGAGTTGTTGGGGGGGGGGCCGTTCTGCCGCTGCAACAGAGGAGGGTGCCCTGCTTTGACGAATGGAAAAAGTGCATGCACAGTTTCCTGGCCATTTTCAGAATTTCTGAAGATCGGGGGAAAGACTTCGGGAAAACCTTTTCACAACCAGTTTAAACACTGCGACATGCAGGGCGCATGGACCACCCCTCCTCGGTGCAGCGCGGACACCATGTTCCTCCTTGTCCGTCACCATGGTTCCGATTGCAGTTGGCGCGGAGAAAGCCACACATCGTTTTCTGCTGCAACGGGAGCATTTTTCCCCCTGTGTGACTTGTTTCGCAGGCAACCCAGGTGTAGAACGGGGTGACACCCCGTGCCCTCCCAAATGGGTAGATGGAGCAGTACTTGTGGGGGCTGAGATGGTGGTGGAGGGGAGGAGGCGGACATTGGCGCGTTGCAGCAGTTTGACAACGGGGAGGGAAAGCGGCGTCTCCTTCCAAGTTGTTGGTGTGCCTGGGCGGGAAGCACATTCACCCAGTGGGCCGTAAAGGAATTACGGGCCCCTGACCGTAGTTACGCTCCAGACGTCCGCGCTGCCGTGCACTTGGAACAAACCGATAGCTAAAGGACTGCCCCACCTTCTGTTTTACAATTTTTTAAGTGTGATACTTTTTTTTTTGGGAAAAACAAATTAGGGTTTGGAACTCTCATCTCGGCTCGGTAAAACCATTAGTTCTCTGAACGGTGCAAGTCCACCATTTGGAAAGGGGGAGGGACTGCAGTACCAACAACTTGGAAGGAGCATGGCAGCTGCGCACCTTAGGAGGGTTTTTGGAGCTAATTGTTGTCTCTTTCAATGCCCGCGAAGATGCTGGCCCCATGATAGCGAGGAGAGGGCATCTGGACCGGGAGATGATGTCAAAGAGAAACGGGCTCCCTTCTGCAGAGGTGGGGAGCCTTGATGGCTGCAATGGCATGGGCCACTGGGCCTGCTGCTGCTGCTTTTGCTGCGGCGGGGGATGGCCCCACATTTGAGCCCCCGTTTCTCCCAGGCCACCGGATTGACGCTGCATGTGTTGACGCAGGGCCTGGTGCCAACGTTAGCTCCTGGCCCTGCTTCCTGTTTGCCCAAGATTCTACATAAACCCCTATTTGGCCCCCCGGTGTCTTAGCAAAAACTGCCACCCGCCGAGTACGGGGTTTTACCCCAACGCTCGCACTGATGACACTGCCGCCGCTGCCTGCTGGCCCCCGTGCTGCTACTTTCTTGGACTTGCAAGCGGGTTTTTTTAAACCGTGGCCGCTTGGCTCCGACCTACATGCTGCTTCCTGCTGACTACGGCCCCAAAGACCGCCTGCGGCTTTGTTGCGCTGACGCGCAAACTGCGCCCTCTTCTCCCGACGATTATGAAGCCCTTGCCTCACCCGGCTCCCCAAATGCGGTTTGGCTACATCACACTATTTTGTTTTTTCGTCACTGGTCCTCATCACCGGGCTTGGTTGCCGAGGCTGACCCTCACAAAATGACCCCCCATGCCCCTCTCCACACTATACTTTGCCGCCTACTGCAAGAAGCAGGCGATATTGGCCCCAAAATTTTTTCCCTTCGCTGCCAAGTAGCTGCTGACTGCCCTCCTCAAATTGTTTATCCTCGCTATATAGGGCTCGAGCCAGACCATATAGTGATCTCTGGGTGAGGGAACCGTGGGACAAGGCGGGGCTAGGACAGGTGAGGGCCGCTGACCCCCTCCCCGGGCATCCCCAAAAAAAAAAAATGGTTGTGTCTGAGGTTCCCACCGACTCTTGGCGGGGGTTGTGTCAGATGTCATCTGGGAGGAAGAGGATGACCTAGTCAACCAATCAAGAACCCTTGGGTTGCTGAACAACACACGGCCGCTAGATGACAGCGGCAGTTGTGGCCTCACCGAGTGACCCTGCTGCGACGTCCCCTTGCTGTGCTGCCACCGGGGCCCTGCTCCAGGAATGTTTGTGCCACTGCCACTTACAGGTGAAGAGCCTGCCACCTCTCTGTCTGACATACGTTTGTTCTAAAATGTACAGACACTGTTTGATGATGATATCTGTATATGATAAAATATACCCCCTGTTTTGACTCCAAATGAACCCAGTAACAAGCTTGGGGTAACCTTGGATTTAAATTGCGCTCCACAAATGGCAGGAAAAATTTACTTGTATGTGTCGTTTAAAAACACTGTGTTTTTTTACAAAATGTAAAAGCACAAACAGGCTTAATTAACCTTCGGCCCATGAATTAGGCTACAGGAAAAAATGTATATATTTTGGCGTTGAAAAAAGACGGTTTATTTGTCAGCACACCAGCAAAACAATGTTAAATTTAAACCCCCTGGATGTAAATTGCGCCAAAGAATGGAGCCGCACAAAATAGTAGCTTTGTAGCGTGTTACAATTGCGTGTTTTCTACGCCACACAACAAGAGATACAGTTGAAATTAACCTTTGCTTGTGAATTAGGCTACAGGAAAAATTTATATATTTTGCCGTTGAAAAAGACGGTTTATTTTTGTCAGCACACCAGCAAAACAACGTTTAAATTTTAACCCTGGATGTAAATTGCGCCAAAGAATTGAGCACCCAAAAATGAAGTGGTATTTGTATTGTAAAAACGCTGTTTCTTTAAATGAATACAACGGGAAAACTGGCTTAGACCCCACTTGGATATTGAATGTATATGCAGCTGCAGTGTATGCACACTTGATTTCATATCCAATACCCCAAAAAAAATTATAAATAGAACATTAAGAGAAAGTCTTGAGACAAGCTGAGACACCCCACAGAATCGCTATATAAAAATTAATTTTCAGTAAGAGCTATCACCCGCGGCAGCACCTTCCCTGATGAGCACAGTGAGAGGAGTGTGAGCTCCCGGCGTCGCACCCGGACTTATGAGTGGTGACGTCACAGAATCCCGCCGGTCTCTGATTGGCTTCATCTCTGCACATGTCATGCAGGCTATGCCCTTCTTCCTCCCAGGTGCTTTGCCCCATGTAGCGCCATGTGCTCGCAGCCATTTTATCAATCAAAAAACACACTTCGTTCACCCGACGTACCCCAAAGTTCGACTTCGTTCCGAACCGAAGTTTTCCTGAAATTCTTAACGAATTCCACTTCGTTAGAATCGATTCGCCCATCTCTAGTTATAAGGTTCACTGTCGCTCCTATTCTGATTGGCTGGTTTATGCCGACCAATGAGAAGCGCTTACAGAATTTGAATTACTGTATTTCCCGGCAATTTTCTATATCGCAATTCCTGATGTTGCGCCGGTGACGGCGACAAATACATTGTTATTGATATTTATTTATGTTTGTTTTTAGAAGGTTTGAGCTCTTTTTCAGAGAATGTTTTACACCTAATAAAAACGATTTTTGGAATCCTACTTCATGTTTCACGGAGCTGAGAGCTGTATACTGTTGTAACAGTCGACCTAGAACACCTTTTGCCCAATTCCATTACATTCTCGCTTCACTTCGCCTCCTCCGGCTCATTTAGACCACAATCAACTAGGTAAGCCTGTCGGAGCAGCAATGCGCCTCACTTGCCGACCCGCGATCATGCTTGCCTTGGACTATTCGAAAGTGCCACGTCCCACCCCAGAACGCCCACACCGCGCCCATTGCAGGCCCCTTCATGTTAGGCGCAGCCGAAAGTGGCGAAACTTGCGCCTAACATCGCATCACTGCATCCGACAGGGGATTCGAATCGGTGAGGCGCCGTTTTCGCCAGAAAACAGGCGCAACTCCCGATCATACATGTCGTCCTTAATGTCTATGGGGCCGGCGGGCTGCCAGCCCCCCCGCATCGCGGGAGTACGCGCCGATCAGCGCGACTCCCAAACACCCAGCATAATTGTGGGATGTACAGTATTGTACGCCCCGCAATTAAGCCGTGTGAACATACCCTAATAGTGAGTATATTGCAGGCACCCTAAGGTGCTAAAACTAAATAAACACCCCTAACAAGGCCCCGTACCCCTTACGGAATATATCCAATGGTGTACTGAGTATATTGTCCCCACAGGTCTTTTTTAGTGTTAGGCTGTGAAAATGAAACATTTTATTTTTTTCTAACAATCTACAATTTTAGCTGAAAATGTTTAATTTTTACAAGGAATCCTGGAAAAAAAAAGCACCCCAAAATGTGTTACACAATTTCTTCCAAGTTCAGTAATGAGCTATATATGGATTCAAACTGCTGTTTGGGCAGTTTATTTAGTTTTTTTTATGTTGAAGTGCTTAAAAAAAGTTTCTTCTTCTTCTAATAGCCATAACGGGATTATGGCTATGAACAAAAATCACAATTCCGTAAGTTGTTACGCATTCAGCGATACCAAATATTGCCATTTGTAAAGGGGAAAAGGGCGGTGTAGGTGTTTTTATTTTATTTTTTGTGTTTTACTTTTTCGTACTTACTTTACTTTTCCCTATAGGGACTCACTTTTACAATGGAGAGCAATACACAGCAGTACTTCTGCTTTGGTCACAGTGCCGAAGAGCTCCTCTCCATGGCAACTATCAATAACTATGCCTGGCCATGCCAACAGGGCACGACCGGACATAGTGATATCCCACACAGCCCGGAATCCTTTGTTGGGCTTCAGGGCTGTCAGGGAAACTATTGGAGTCCACGATCATGCCGCAGTGCTCCGATGGGGACAGAGGGAGCTCCCTCCCTCTGTCTTTCCCATAGCTGCCACAATCACGATTCATCATGGCAGCAAAGGGGTTAATCGCCCCCGCTGCTGGAGTGAGCTTCGGTTGCAGGCGATGCAGCATGGAGCCAGCTGTAATATATACACTACTGTTAAAAAGTTTGGGGTCACCCAGACAATTTTATGTTTTCCCTGAAAACTCATAATTTTATTTATCGAATGAGTTGCAAATTGAATAGAAATAGAGTCCAGACATTGACAAGGTTAGAAATAATGATTTTTATTTGAAGTAATTTTCTACTTCAAGCTTTGCTTTTGTCAAAGAATGCTACATTGCAGCAATTCCAGCATTGCAGACCTTTGGTACTCTAGCTGTTAATTTGCTGAGGTAATCTGGAGACATTTCACCCCATGCTTCCAGAAGCCCCTCCCACAAGTTGGATTGGCTTAATGGGCACTTTTTGCGAACCATACGGTCAAGTTGCTCCCACAACAGCTCAATGGGGTTGAGATCTGGTGACTGCACTGGCCACTCCATTACAGATAGAATACCAGCTGCCTGCTTCTTCCCTAAATAGTTCTTGCATAATTTGGAGGTGTGTTTTGGGTTATTGTCCTGTTTCAGGATGAAATTGGCTCCAATCAAGCGCTGTCCACAGGGTATGGCATGGCGTTGCAAAATGGAGTGATAGCCTTCCTTATTCAAAATCCCTTTTACCTTGTACAAATGTCCCACTTTATCAGCGCCAAAGCAACCCCAGACCATCACATTACCTCCACCATGCTTGACAGATGGTGTCAGGCATTCTTCCAGCATCTTTTCAGTTGTTCTGCGTCTCACAAATGTTCTTCTGTGTGATCCAAACACCACAAACTTCGATTTGTCTGTCCATAACACTTTTTTCCAATCTTCCTCTGTCCAATGTCTGTGTTCTTTAGCCCATATTAATATTTTCCTTTTATTAGCCAATTTCAGATGTGGCTATTTCTTTGCCACTCTGCCCTGAAGGCCAGCATTGTGGAGTCACCTCTTCACTGTAGACGTTGACACTGGCATTTTGCGGGTACTATTTAATGAAGCTGCCAGTTGAGAACCTGTGAGGTGTTGATTTCTCAAACTAGAGACTCTAATATACTTGTCTTGTTGCTCAGTTGTGCAGCGGGGCATCTTACTTTCTACTCTGGTTAGAGTCTGTTTGTGCTCTCCTCTGAAGGGAGTAGTACACACCATTGTAGGAAATCTTCAGTTTCTTGGCAATTTCTTGCATGGAATAGCCTTCATCTCTCAGAACAAGAATAGACTGTCGAGTTTCAAATGAAAGTTCTCTTTTTCTGGCCATTTTGCGAGTTTAATCGAACCAACAAATGTTATACTCCAGATTCTCAACTAGCTCAAAGGAAGGTCAGTTTTATAGCTTCTCTAATCAGAAAAACTGTTTTCAGCTGTGCTAACATACTTGCACAAGGGTTTTCAAAATATCCAATAGCTTTCTTACACAGTTAGCAAACACAACGTACCATTAGAACACTGGAATGATGGTTGTTGGAAATGGGCCTCTATACACCTAAGTAGATATTGCATTAACAACCAGAATTTTGCAGCTAGAATAGTCATTTACCACATTAACAATGTTTAGAGTATATTTCTGATTCATTTAATGTTAGCTTCATTGAAAAAACTGTGCTTTTCTTTATAAAATAAGGAAATTTCTAAGTGACCCCAAACTTTTGAACGGTAGTGTAGCTTCTCTCATGTTGTGATTGTACAGGCTCTCAAGCTCTCAATATGTCCAGGACGTACCTGTATGTCCATTTGCGGGAAGCCACTTCCCACTAGGACTTACAGGTACGTCCAATATCGGCAAGGGGTTAAAAAATTGGACCTAAGTTATCTTTTAAGGAGCTCCCCAAAGCTGTGACATTCTACAAGTGGCAAAATGACTGTCAAAATGCTAGAAAATAGTTCAAATTAAGAATAGTTCATCCATTTTTGGCAATTAAATTCCCCTCTGTCCAAAAATTAAATGTTTATTGACTGTGAATGTTTGAAGAGGTAATGTTTCCAAGTCAATGTTGATGAACATGTCTTTCAATGTTATTAATGGTTCCCTCACACTGTTTTCCAAATGACAAGATTGCACTTCTGAAACAAGTAGTCATATCCCTACAGTATTCGCAACCTTTTCAAATGATGAGTATTGATTCCTGATTCCTGAGTTTCCCAGTTTTTTGCTTAAAGGGGTGTTCTCATTACAAGTTTTCACAGACTTGAGCTGTTTCTCTCTCTCTTACAGCTTCAAATCCAGGGGTGTGTTTCTCCTCCCAGTAGGCGTGTCTCCCCTCAATGAAGACTGGTGACATCATCATTCTGTGTGAGCCGTGGAAGGTAGAGGATGTCACAGCTCTGCAGACCTCCTGCTATGGTTCTCATGCCTGCAGAGCTGTCAGCTCCCTCCACTAGATCCTTGTAACCAGAACACCTGTATTGGTGTAAACAGTTATACATACAGCCTGAACTGATGAAACAAATGTCTGCTCCGTACTCTCTTATCATGCAGGAGATAGAGGGGGGGCAGAGTGTATAAGGCTATATGGGTGGGAGAGCGAATCCAGCAGCTATAGACGGAGTAATTGCCCAGATCCTTCACATACAGCTATCACTGGGAGATGAGAATAGAGGAGCTCACACAGTCTTTATTACACAGACAGCAGCCAGCACAGAAAGCTGTTTCCCTTTCAGTTTCACACAGCTCAGAGGGGAGTAAACACAAAGAATGCAGACAGCCAATCACAGTACAGGGGGTGTGTCTTGACCAGGGGGTGTGTTCAAACAGGGCTGAACTACATATCAGGAAGCCAATCACAGCAAAGGAGGCGTGGCCCAAGCACAAGCTGCAGTTTTAGGTGAAAAACACAGATTAGATGATAGCTGCTATACTAAATGATTTAGGTAATACAAACCAATTGCAAAAGTAGTAAAAAATCGAAATAGCTCACCTATTTGTACGGGCTAGTCCTTAGTCCTCCATGTGAGTCCGAGTTGTGTTGCTCTCCGTCACGGTCCCCGCCGGCCAAGCGGTATGCATACAAATACAAATACCGGATATCCTGGTGCTAAACCACTCCGAGGCCTGCACCGCAAGGAACTCCAAATGACGGTAACGGTGAAAAAAAATACAACTTTATTGGAGATTAAAACCAGAAGCGCACAAACAATGTCACAGGATGCCTGCACTTGACAGACGCGTTTCGAGCGTGTCGCTCTTGTTCACAGTCAACATAAAGGTACTTAGCTGCTATATTTTAAAACAACTTAAAACCAATCACATGCAAGATTTACGATCACATGTTCAATGCTGAATGGGTGTCATTTTTGTTTTCTCTTAAAGGGGAAAACACCCGAAATAGTGTACACCAATATATAGGCATAGTATTCAATATATGTATAGCAAATCGGTACGGTAATTCAGGCCTTGCGGTCTTCTGGTGCCCAATATGAGTATCCAGTACGCTTCTCTCTGTCTAAGTTTTTTTTCCCAATTACCTCCCCTGTTTGGGCTTGTTACTTGTTCAATTGCATAGAATTTGAGGCTAGTTATATTGCCTTGATGGCACTCAAGAAAACAGAAAGGCTTTTTCAAATGCGGGGGCAACAGATGCAACACATGTAGCCTTAGCATCAAAACCAACTCATTCAGTGATGCCACAAACATGGAAAAATTTGAAATTAAGCAGTTCATTAACTGCAACACACACCATGTTGTGTACATCATTGAATGTACTATATGCCAAAAAAAATATGTGGGCAGCACCAAAAGAAAAGTGAAAACCCGAATTATGGAGCACATACCTGGCATTAGAAAAGACAACATTCCATTATGCAATATCTCCAATTGAATGCCTTGTTGTAACATTGCGGTAAGTGTCCAAATTCAATGTTGTCTGCTTACTATTCTCCCCTAATTCTACTTTTTAGCTTCTCCAATCTTATGATAGGCCTGTTAAAATATAGCATTAGGTTTCACATTATTGACAATGGCAACCAATCAGAGTTCAGCTTTTGTCTTTCCAGAGCACGTTATAAAATTAAAGGGGAGCTCTGACTGGTTGCTGGTTACTGGTTAACTTTTTTTTATACATGAGTCCCATAAACTTTACTGAAACATCCATGACTAGCAGATAGACATTTTCTAGGTAACATTGGGAATCCATTATATCATAGACACGTGTGAAAATATTCAAGCAGGCTTTAATGACTAGAGACAAGCAAGATTCAATATTGTCAGGCGGAAATAACATGAAATTATTATTTAAATTGGAACTGCATAATTGAACCATGCCTACATCAATACTGCATATCCCATTGCCTAACGAAATATAGTGAACGGCAGACAGAAATAAATGTGACTTTGGCAATGTGACCAAAACAGCATATTTTGGCGTAAGCTGAATAAACACATAAATGCATGTGTAATTAATGCACAAGGAATGTCTGGACATTTATTTCAGGTTGAGCCATTATTAAATAAAACAATATACTAACACTGTTTAAAAAAAAAACATAATTCACTCATTGACATTCATGCTGAAGCAGCCATATATTATCAAAATACACTCAACCTGGCAGAAACTTATGTCAGAAAGAAAATCAGAGAATCGCAAAATCTGGGTGAGGATAAACCATGGGTTTAAATAACTTCTAAGTCACTAACACAGAAACTAAAGGGATCAGAGAAAGTGACAACATTCCTAAAACGGACGCTTCAGGCAAGAGATTGCAAATATGATCCATAAAGTAACAAAATAGGGTTTTAGTCTGGTTTCACACTGTTTGTAAACTGTATTTGGCTACTGGTTTTACAACCCGAAAACAGCAGTGGAGCCTACGCAAAATGAGTGAAAAGGCTTGTACTTCTCAGGGTTTGGCACACATTTCTGTTTGGACATTAAAAATACTGCTGCTAAACACACAACATAGATGTGAAGACTAGGAAATCCGGAACATGCACCAAAGGCAAAGAAAAACATGGGCCAAACAAATAACTTTTAACTCGGCATAGATAAATATACTGGGATTCCATAAACCAGTGACTCTTAAGCTATGTTCACACGGCTTTAATTGGGACGTATTTCATCCCATATTTCACGATGTACTGTGCCTAATACGGGGTGAAACACATCCCAATAATTACAGTAATCCACAGTTCTCATAGAGAACTATGGATTACGCCTCCTCTCCCTGCTCGCACGATACGCCACGGGGGGAGATAAGTGACGACATGTCAATTATTCACGGCGTTTACGCGCAGCGAGTAATGCATGTCTATGGGGCCGGCGGACTGTCAGCCCCCCGCCCCGCGTACTTACGCCCCGCAATTATTCTGTGTGAACTGAGCCTTACCGTTACATATCAAGCCATAATAATTCCTCAGCACTCAACAGGTTTTCGTGCAAAAATAGTGGTATTTATTAAGTTACAGGTAAAGAAGACAGTTCTCCATTATGCGCAAACCTTGTAAATAATGCAGTATGAGTAATCCAGAACAGAACGTTTTCGGCCAGATGGCCTTCCTCAGTAATGTTTGGAAATAAAAGACCTTGTATAAGTATCACAAGTTGAGATACAATTATGTAAAATGAATTAAACAAATGAAAAACAAGCAGGAGTGAGAACAACAGAAAAAATCATAGGAGAGGGTGCAGTGACAATGAAAAGTGGAGAGAAGAGGCAGCAACAGGGAAGGAAAGTAAAATGGAGCACGAGGGCATAAGGGGATGCAGATAGGGAGTATAGATAGGTAGCATGCCTAAGGGAAGAATGCAGCAAAGTATATTTAGGGCTGGTAGCAAACATAGTAAATAGTAAGAAGGTATGGTAGAATAAGTGGGGAAATGGTCAGATCATAGAAGTGTGGTAGAGTAAGTAGGGAGGTAGTTGAGGCCATATGTGGGGGAATAAATGCAGAGTGGAATCAGGGTATGTCATACCTCTCATCACTCTCACCCATAAAGCTCTCCACAATGCTGCACGCCCCTACATCACCTCCCTCGTCTCTACCACCTGACCCGCTCTCTGCTCTGCTGCTGATAACAGGTTACACTTATCAATCATCCAAACCTCCCATGCCTGTCTCCAAGATTTCACACGTGCGGCACTAGTTCTCTGGAATATGCTACCGCGGGCGATCAGGCACATTCACAACCCTCCTAGTTTTAAGAGGGCCCTGAGAACACATCTTCTCGGTCTGGCCTACCAAGATCCCTAACTGCTATCACACACATTTCTGTCACTCCCTACACTAGGGCACTCCCAGGCACTTATCTGTATATAGATGTACTGTCTGGGTGGCAGGTTCATCCATTTTTCATGTAAACCACCCCCTATTTATGAAACATGGCTGGACCATTGTAAACTTGGCACTTCTCACCGTATGTTTCACCCATACACCCTAATAGATTGTAAGCTCTCACAAGCAGGGCCCTCACACCTTGTGTCTCATCTATAAGTGCTTTTAATGTGTAATGTCTATACATTTACACTCGAATTTGTAAAGTGCTGCAGAATATGTTGTTGCTATATAAATAAAGATTATTATTATTATTATTATTATTATTATACAGCGTCGTGGATACGTTTTTGCAATACATAAAACGTATTGCGTTAAACGCATCCAAAAACGTACCACATACGTTTTTTAGACTACAAAAACTTATCCCTGTTGTTTCTATGATCTTTTAAATGCGTAAAACGGATCAAGAATTGACATGTAAATTTTTTGAATATATCCATTTTACGCAATACAAAAACGTATGTAAAATATGTGTCGTGATGGATATTTTGCATTGAAATCAATGTAATCACACTTGAACATCATTAAATATGTTTTGGGGTCCGTTTTTCGGTACCAAAATACGTATTTAACAAACGCAGTGTGAACATACCCATACATTGCAGAACAACCTAGTAATAGTAGAGACATAGAGGTATGGTAGAGTGAGTAGAGGATAGGCAGATCATAGAAGTATGGTAGAGTGGGTAGGGAGGTACACAATAAAACCATATACATGGGAATAGTGCACAGGCGAATAATATTGCAGTACAAACCTGGTAAGGCGGTAAGCTGAGCCAGAAGCATAGGAGATGTCTGTACCACAGTGTTGGGAGCAGATTTTATAAGCCGCGGGTGAGCAGAGCAACAGGGGCGTACAGTGGCGCAGAACATGACTTCCGTCCACTGTGGAATGCATGGAGCCATCGTCCGGACGCGCGTTAGCGCTTGCTCAGTCGTCGGCAGTGTAACAGTGTGCAGCAGGTAGGACAAACACAAGGCTGTCACAAGATATAATCAGAGGAATAAGGCAGGGAAGAAAGGAGGGCATACAGATTAAAAGGAGAATGTTATAAAATATGTCAAAATTAAAGAGAAAGTATAATATAAAAGGTGTAAGAATGAAGCAAAGGGCAATTGAGTCAGAGAACAATATAAAGGGGATATATAGAAAATCAAAGAAAACAAGGTGAATAGAGCATTACCTTCATGTAGAAACAAATGTAACATAATCCTAGAATCAAAAGATTGTGTCCGTTCAACTGACAGATAAACTCCATGTGCTACAATCTAAACTGTACTAGGTGGAGATGCTTTCCTCCTTGAGAACATTAGTTTGTGCTAATGGTTAAGCAGCCATCCACAAGTTAAAGAAATTGTCACCAAAAATATGGAAAAAATAAAGGTCACTCCAGAAGACTGTCAGCAGCAAGTTAAGAATTTGGACAATTACTACAAAGTTTTCATTCAGCCCAGACAAGCATGGACATCACACACAATAATATATTCTTTATCAAGTGGGTGTTAACCTTTACTTCCTTGGTCTGATTGGCTCATTTTGTCTGTGTGATGGATTGTAGCGGGAATAGATGAATTTAAAGCAACGTGACTACTTGTGCTACAATCCATTAGCCATAGAAAGTAATGAACAAAACCCCGGAAACCAGGGGCGAAACTAGAAAAGGCAGGGCCCTATAGCAAACTTTTTAATGGGGCCCCCCCTCGGTCCGTAAAAAAAAAAAATAAATAACTTATCACATGTTCTGTCAAGAATAACGGAAAAAATAGTGTACGCCAGACACATCCCGCACACGCTACTCACACATCAGTCATATGCCAGACACATCCCGCACACGCTACTCACACACCAGTCATATGCCAGACACATCCCACACATGCTACTTGCATGCCAGTCATACGCCAGACACATCCCACACACGTCACTCACACCTTGATATTAGTGGACTGCGATTCTTTGTTTACGCAATAGATTTTACTTCAAGTTTTTATTGTGGGAACCTCTTCACCCTGCACTGAATACTTGTCAGTTATGTAGATATTAAACACACACACCACAGACACCAAGATACACATTTATACACACACACACCACAGACACCAAGATACGCATTTATACACACACACACCACAGACACCAAGATACGCATTTATACACACACACCACAGACACCAAGATACACATATATATATATTGTAGAAAGGCACAAGGCCTTGTGATAGATGGGAGATATGTGCCACCAAAATTCTTGGCTTTGGTGGAGTGAAGGCCAGATAATTCGGGTGCAGGGGCATTAGGCCACCCGATACGTTTAAAAGTTAGTTTGGCTGCAGCAGCAGCAAGTCTGGGTCGGCCTTCACTGGAGCAGTAAAGAGTGGGGTGGGAGGGACTGCCTCCCACTCCGGGATCCAGGCCGGAGTTTAGGATGGCCTATGTAACCCCTGGGAGTCAGGTGAGCTGTGTGTGTTGTTCAGTTCCCTTTTAGTTACCAGAGAGTAACACCTTGGAGTGGGGGAAGCTCTAAGGTCCTTTCAAGGAGCTGTGCCTTACCACCACGCCGGGAAAGGGGTGAAGAGCCCGTTGGGGGGCAATACAGACTGTGCCTGCGAGAGGTGCCAGGGTTTTGCGCCTAAAGACTGGGGGGTGAGACACCTGGGTGTTGGCTGAAGGTAAGCCTTTTGTTTTGTTTTTGTTTGCTGTTGGGTTGTTGGAGAAACAGATGCCAAGCCAAATAAAACGCACCGTTGTTTGCACGAACTTTTACTGTGGTCCTGCTTTTTGTAAGCCTGCCATTGGGGACTAATGCCCTACAATTGGTGCTTCGGATGCGGGAAACATCCTGGCTAGGGGCATGTCCTGCTTAAAGCGGAAACCCCATTTTAAAGACTCAGGCAGAAAGTATGGAGGACCTGATAAAACACCTCATACAGGCTATACACCCAGCAGCACAGGGCTCATGCAGAGTCTGTGAGGGCACAGCAGGGGGGAACTAATCCAGCCTCTAACCCAGCAGATGGCCTGCTGACCTTGAAGTTTGTTCGGGCCAAAGAAAAACCCTGCTATGCCTCCCAAATGCATACCCCCATGTTGGCGACCGGCGGAGCCCCGTCGGTCCGTCAGAGAGGCGCTCCAGAAGATGCCCCTGGAGGATGATGTGGAAGCATTTCTCGCAGTTTTTCGAGCGGGTTGCAGAGCACGAGAAGTTACCTGCTGAACAGTGGCTGAGGTCTTGGCACCTTTTTCTCACGGGGGAACCCAGAAAGCGTACTACGATCTGTCAATACAGGACGCCCGGGGGAGTACGGGAAACTAAAAGCAGAAATTTGGCGCGATGGGCGTAAACGGTGACTGTGCGGGCCCAGGGGGTGCATGACTGGGGGTACAGCTGGGACAAGCCACCCAGGTCTCAAATGTTTGACCTCTTGCATCTGGTCCAAAAATGGCTGCAGCCTGACGTATGTACCACGGCTCAAAATGGTGGGAGCCGCGCGTTGTGGCAAAACCGGTTTGTGCACGCTTTTACCCCGGGCGGTTCAGTGTTGGGTGCGCACGGGGCAACCCCCAGTCCGGGGATGACTTAGTGGACCTAGTGGAACGATACCGTGTGGTGGAAAAAACTATGGTTGACCCGGGCCTCATTCCTCGCCATTTTGGGTTGCCAGGAGTGTTTCAGAAAGCCAAAGAAAAGGGACCCCGAATTCCCCGGGAGGGGCCCCCCAAGGCCAGGGGTGGACTGGACTCGGCGAGTAAAAGCTGTTCCCAGGGAAAATGGTGTGCGGGAAAGGGTGCCCATCCCTCCAGGTCACATCGCGGCCCAGTGCTCCCTTAACGGGGAACCTTGGAGTGCTCAGTGGGGAGGCGTAGCTCCATGTTTGCCCACTCAGTATGTGGCATGGGCGTCGAACTCTGACAAGGGGCTCCCAGCTCTGCCAAGTGGTGGTAAATGGAACCCCGGGCACTGGACTGCTGGACTCAGGGAGCCTGGTTCGCTTCTTGCGGCTCACCCTCCCGCACGAGTTGGCCCCTGGGGAAAAAAATGGGGGTCTTTGTGTATACATGGGGATACCAAAACTTACCGGTAGCCAAAGTAAACCCTGGGGAGAGGTGGGGGGTAGGGGTGTCACATCAGGTGGGAGTCGTGCCTGGGTTAATGCATGACCTGATTTTTGGGCCCGGGATTGTCCAATCTTCTGGGACCCTATGGGCCTCCGTGGAACCGCCTAGTAACGCAGGAGGTGTGGACCACCAAAACCAGTGCGGCCCCGGAGGGCATCCCCGATTTTCCCCTAACGGTTCTGGTAGGTGCCCCTGAGGAGGATTCTACATCTGGGTGGCCATCCCAGACTTAGAGGTGTAAAGGGGGAAACTTTGGGTCGGCCCAACTGCAGGATGAGACCTTAAGGGGGGCTTTTAAATAATGTGGTGGTCATAAACGGAGTATCCCAAGAACAGGGGCAGATGAGAGGTTCCCCCACTTTCCATGAATGGGGACCTGGTGTATCGAATAACAAAAATTAGGGAGGAACTGGTGGAACAGCTTCTGGTGCCAAAAGCTTATAGGCGCATGGTGATGGACCCTGGGCGCATTCCCATATCCTAGGGGGCCACTTGGGAGCAGAAAAAAACTATAGAAAGGATCCTCCAGAGGTTCTACTGGCCAGGGTGCTACAGGGAGGTCCGGGATTACGCCAGTCTTGCCCTTTGTGTGTCAGATAACTTCCCGGTCACCACTTCGCAGTTCCTCTGATACCGCTCCCTATCATTGAGGGCCCATTTGACAGGATTGCCATGGATCTGTTTGGGCCGTAGTAAAGTCAGCTAGGGGGCACCCGTATTTTACGGTCATTTTAGACTATGCCACCAGGTACCCCGAAGCCGTGCCCCTCAGGACAACTTCGTCAAGTGTATCGCCAGGGAGTTGTTCCACATATTTTCCCGGACTGGAATACCTAAAGAGATCCTGACTGACCAGGGGACCCCATTTATGTCGAGGGTTAATGAGGACCTCTGTAAGGTATTGAAGGTCACCCAGCTACTACCTCAGTCTACACCCTCAAAACCGATGGCCTAGTAGAGAGATTTAACAAGACCCTAAAGGTCTGTTGAAAAGGGGGGTTTGAGAAAAAATGGCAGAGAATGGGTTTAAACCCGCTGCCTATTTTCTCTTTTCTATTAGGGAAGTGCCCAAGCTTCTACCCGGATTCTCCCCATTCGAACTATTGTACGGTAGGCATCCCCGGGGCCTATTAGACATCGCCAAGGAGACCTGGGAGAATGAAGCCACTCCCTATAGGAGCGTAATAGAGCATGTCGCAAAGATGCAGGAGAGGATCGCCCAGGTAATGCCCATTGTGAAGGAGCATCTTCTGCAAGCTCAGGAGGCCCAGTCCAGGGTCTATAATAGGTCGGCCCGTCTCAGACAATTCAGCCCAGGGGACCCGTTTTTGGTGTTAGTTCCCCACGGTAGAGAGCAAATTTCCCCGCAAAATGCAGGGCCAACGAGATAGTGGAAAAGGTAGGTGAGGTAAACTACCGGGTGCACCAACCGGGCAGGAGAAAACCCTACCAGGTTTACCACATAAATTTGTTGAAACCCTGGAAGGATAGAGACGTCACGGAAGCCCCTTGCACTCTGGCCCAACAAACAGTAGTTCTGGAGGAGGTAAGAATTGCAGAGACCCTGTCGTCTTCCCAGAAACAGCAGTGCAAGCAATTGCTGGAACAGAATAGGGATCTGTTCACAGAGTCCAGGTCTCCCCCAAGGTGATAGAACATGAGATTCATTACAGAGTCACTGCCAGGGTAAGTTTAAAAACATATAGGATTCCCGAAGCCCGCCCCAGAGGTAATAGCCAAAGAGGTACAAAGAATGAAAAGCCTGGGAGTGATCGAGGAATCTAAAAGTGGGTGGTCAAGTCCTATTGTGCTGGTCCCGAAACCAAATGGAGAGTGGCGGTTTTGTAATAATTACCGCAAATTAAACGAAATATCAAAGGTAGGATGCCCCTACCCATGCCCCGGGTGGATGAATAATAGAGAGATTAGGGCATGCCCGTTACATCACGACCCTAGATCTCAACCAAGGATACTGGCAGATTCCCTTGTTAAGGAGGCGAGGGAGAAAACAGCATTTTCCACACCTGAGGGGTCTTTCCCCCTACATCCGGATTTCCATTCGGTTTGCAAGGGCCCCCCAACTTTCATAGGGCGATGGATAGGGTTTTACGCCCCCACTGGAGATTTCCACAGCGCTTATCTCGATGACATTGTCATCTTCAGTAATGACTGGGAGAGTCCCCTCCCTAAAGTCCAAGCGTCCTGGACGCAAATTTAAAGGGGGGCGGGCTTCACTATCAACCCCAGCAAGTGTGCCAGGGAATGGAAGAGGCTCGGTACCCTTGGGGTACATAGTGGGAAGAGGAAGTGATAAAACCTCAATTGAATAAAGTTGGGCCATTCAGAACTGGCCTCGGCCAGTGACTAAAAACAGGTCCCGGGCATTTTGGGAAATTGTGGGGTAAATACAGGAGGTTTATCCCCAGGTTTACAGAGATAGCAGTTCCCCTGACCCATTTGACAAAAGGGGCAAAGTCAGCCAAGATAAAGTGGTGTCCAGAGGCTGAGGAAGCTTTCCAGGAGCTAAAAGCATCCCTTTGCAAACAGCCAGTGGTAATTTTTTGGGCCCCGACTTCTCCCGGGGAATTTGTGGGGCAGACGGAACCGCGTCCGATGTGGGTCTGGGAGCTTTTTAATGTCCCAAATAGTAAATGGAGAGGAACATCCCATCAACCTATCTCAGTAGGAAGTTATCCCCAGCAGAGCAAAATTATTCGATCATTTAGAAGGAGTGTTTAGACTCAAGTGGGCCCCGGATTCTCTCCGATACTATTTGTTAGGGCGCAAATTTAGATTAGTGGGCGGATCATGCCCCTCTCAGGGGGCTAAAAGAGAAAAAGGGGAAAAAATGCTCGAGTCAAAGAGATGGTTTCTGGCCTACAAGGGCTTCCACTTTGTGGTTTGAGCATAGGCCAGGGAAATTGCAAGGCAATGCTGATGCCCTCTCAAGGGTTCACCTTTCTTGTTGGGTACAGGTGCCCAGAACCCCGGCTTTGGGCAGAGGGGGGGGGGGGGTATGTAGAAAGGCACAAGGCTTGTGATAGATGGGAGATATGTGCCACCCAAAAATTCCCGGCTTGGTGGGTGAAGGCCAGATAATTCTGTTGTCAGCGGCATTAAAGGCCACCGATACGTTTAAAAGTTAGTTTGGCTGCAAGCAGCAGCAAGTCTGGGGTTGGGCCTTCACTGGAGCAGTCAAAGAGTGGGGTGGGATGACTGCTCCCCCTCCGGGATCCGGCCCGGGGTTTAGGATGGCCCATGTAAGCCTTTGGGGATCAGGTGAGTGTGTGTGTTGTTCAGTTCCCTTTTAGTTACCCGAGAGTAAACCCCTTGGAGGCTGAGGGAAGCTCTAAGGTCCTTTCAAGGAGCTGTGCCTTACACCACGCCGGAAGGGTGAAGAGCCCGTGTGGGCAATACAGACTGTGCCAGGGGTTGCACCTAAAGACTGTGGTGAGACACCTGGGTGTTGGCTGAAGTAAGCCTTTTGTTTTGTTTTTGTTTGCTGGCTTGGGTTGTTGGAGAAACGGATGCCAAGCCAATAAACGCACCCGTTGTTTGCACGAACATTTACTGTGGTCCTGCTTTGTTAAGCCTGCCATTGGGACTAATCCCTACAATATTTAAAATATATATATATATATAATATAAAATATATATATATATAATTATATATATAAATATATTTTATCACACACACACACCACAGATACCAAGATAGCAAATTTTTAAAACAGACATATGTTCATACACATACTCACATCTATCATAAAATCACATACTTACCTGTTTCCATGCAGGCCCTCAGGCAGTTCCAGAGGTCATGGAAAAAAATCGGTGGGGAAGAAGGGGAGTTCCATTCATGAGCAAAGCAGAGCAGAGCAACAACCCCCCCCCGTCCCGACTGTGCAGCAGGGTGGAGCAACGTGAGCACGGAGAAGAGGAAGGAGGGGCTGCTGCTGAGGGAGCTGTGAGGATCGTGCTGCTAGCAATATGATCCAAGGGGCCCGGCAGGAAGTTTCTCCCTCCTCCGCACGTCCCGACCGCTCAGCTGGAGACAGTGTGAGGAGAGGGGAGGAGGGGCTGCTGCTGAGGGAGCAGCTCCGGGATCGTGCTGATAGCAATCTATCTTATGATCCTGGGGGCCCGGCAGGAAGTTTCTGCTTGTTGCCGTCCGGGCCCCCAGGGAGTGCTCTCCTCCTGACTCTGCTGGCGGGCGCGGGCGCAGGATCGATATTGTCGGGGGAGCAGACGTGTTAGCAGCTGCTCCGGGCCCGCTAAGAGTCCGGGCCCGGTAGCAGCTGCTATGTCTGCTACCCCGGTAGTTACGCCCCTGCCGGAAACGTTAACGTTCACATCGCGCCGTCATGAGAAAAAACACGGGACTTTCATCTTTTAAAATTAATTTTCAGTTGATGGAAAGTGTGAAAATGGACACTATGCCAATGTACGTTTCACTTCCATCAACCTATATGACTACATGAATACGTTACCATATACTTTTTCCCTTCCATCACAATGGATCCATCATCCGTTCAAAATAATGCAGTGTGCACTAAGCCTAATCCACTTGCCGCTCAAAAGGCGGTGGGTGTTGGCTGTTAACTACAGGTGACACCCAACAATAAGAGCAAGGATCAGAGCTGGCTCCAATCATCATTGTTGTTAAATCCTTTTCTATCCTTTCCTCTCCCCGATTGCCAGCCTGCAACAAGATCATGGGGTGCCAAATGGTTGCCATGGTAGTGGGCTTGCATAGCTTCCATGTTACTGCTCCTACTACCTCCTGCCATAAGTGGAAAGTAATGGGAGCACCATCTTGATACATCCTTCTGCATTAATGATATACGATTGCACTCCTAGTGGTCAAGTACCCTAGAAGGAATACATGTACAATTTAATAAAAAAAGAAATGATATATATATATATTATATATATTATATTTTATATATATAAAATTTATATATATTATATATATACATATATTATATATATATTTTAAAATTATATAATATAAAAATATAAATAAGCCAGCACTCCAAAGAAACTACTTGAAAAATTAGAAGGAGGGTGCCAGCAGCAAAAGCTTCCGATACAAGAAGTTCCAAAACACAGAGTAAAAAAAGTCCACGGCACTCCAAAATGCATTCAAGCAATGAGGTAGTTTATTCCTCCATGCTCAAAAGAGCGACGTTTCAGCTCCCCCACAAAGGCTCTGTGAGTGAGCTGAAACGTCGCTCTTTTGAGATGGAGGAATAACTACCCTTTTTGCTTGAATGCATTTTGGGAGTGCCTTGGACTTTTTTTTATATATATTATATATATAAATATATATATATATTTTATATATATATATATATTATATATTATATATATATATATATATATTTTTTATTATACACACACACCCACACACACACACAGATACCAAGGGTTACGCATTTTATACATACAGACAATATGTTTCATACACATAACTCACATCTATACATAAAATCACATACTTACCTGTTTCCAGTGCAGCCCCTCCAGGCAGTCCAGAGGTCATGGAAGACCCCGGTGGGGAAGAAAGGGGGGCTTCCATTCATGAGCAAAGCAGAGCAGAGCACACAACCCCAACCCGTCCCGACTGTGCAGCAGTGGAGGCAACGTGAGCACGGAGAAGAGGAAGGAGGGCTGCTGCTGAGGGAGCTGTGAGGATCGTGCTGCTAGCCAAAATGATCCAAGGGCCCGGCAGGAAGTTTCTCCCTCCTCCCCACTCCCGGACGCTCAGCTGGAGACAGTGTGAGGAGAGGGGGAGGAGGGGCTGCTGCTGAGGGAGCGCTCCGGGATCGTGTGATAGCAATCTATCTTATGATCCTGGGGGCCCGGCAGGAAGTTTCTGTTTGTTGCCGCCCGGGGCCCCCGGGGGGTGCTTCCCCCGACTCTGTGGCGGGCGCGGGCGCAGGATGATATTGTGGGGGAGCAGACGGTTCAGCTGCTCCCGGGGCCCCTAAGGTCCCGGGCCCGGTAGCAGTGCTATGTTTTCCCCCGTTTC